>JABASM010000189.1:0-29898 GCA_019776545.1 Brachystomella parvula
AATCAAAGTTTTAAAATCTACGGATTCGCGTTATCGATTTAACGTAAAGGTAGTGGGAAGAGGGACTAAGGGGCTTCTAAAAAATGTTGTCTGAAGACTGAACGCTGAATTCGACTAATTAAAATGCATTTCTCGCTGGTAATTTAGTTTGGTACTTTTAGACCGCTGAGGAAGGGGAAGGATTCACAGAGCTGTGAAGCTATTGCATTGTAAAAAGAAATTTGTATTTAGTTTTCATTCTTCAGCAAGTCACTGAAAAAGCTTTAGCAGTTTTTCAGTGTTTTTTTTTAGAATGCCCCCTCGCTTTTATTAGTGAATTTAGAATGTAGACAAACTTAGATTGAAGTGAGGATGATGTACAGCATTTTATAAATTATAAGAAAAGTAGCTTGCTTTTTTTTTATTGTAGTTGTTGAACAGTTTGCTACTCAGGTATTCATTTATTCTACTAATGACTATTTTAATTCTGTATTTTATAAATTTTTACTTACCCTCACTTCAAGTTTAAATAATATTAGTTGACATCATTTCAGTTTGTTTTCACGTTAGTTGATCCAAGTTCAAGGATTATGGAAGTCAAAGGGAAGATTTCCTTTGACTAAGAATTAACTTGTGATTCATTAGAATTATTACTCTAAATCATTATAAGGAATACACGCGATACCTGAAGGAAACTAAAACTTTCTGGCTAACTATTCTTAGTTCATAATTAGTTATTAATCCCTGGGTAATTTTAGGTTGTTTGTTTCCGTCGCCGGTTGGGTGAGCGCCTTCTGGACTTTTCTATGGGAAAAATGTTGGGTAAACTCTGGAAGGATTCCCCTGATTTCGCTTTGGTTCTTCCAGCGCGCAGAATACGGGGTTTCAGCTCTTTCCAATGCAGGGATAAAGTTAAAATTAAAGGGAGCATAGATTCCCTTTTCCGAATTTCCGAAAATTCCTTAAGCAACGGAACTTTTGTAGAACTCCCAGGATACTGTAATTTCCTCCTGCATTTAAAAATCGTAATGCTCTCACGCAACCAACGACGCAGGCAAGCAACCCTAAATCACCCTAAAATACTAGTAAATTCATGTAACGCTAGTGTAAGATTAAGTCTTGAATTAATTAAGGATTGACGGTTAAAAAATGAAATCATGCGAAGTTCAAAAAATGTCGGATAGTGAGGAAAAGTTTCATTATGATTTTTAAGTCGGGATCAGAAATAAATATTTAGTTTACTAAATGAGCATTTTGAAGTTGATTTTCTCAAAGAACTTTTCTGTCAAAGTCGAATCGTCGTTTTCGAAATTCGAATTAGTTTCTCAGGAAGTCGCTAAAAGTCAGCCCTTTGACCTCGCGGATCTGGACAGTAAGCGATACGTCAATCGAAAGCTCTTGCTTTCCTGATTCCAAAAATACGCTATACTTGACCCCGCCTGACTTTTGGAAATCGATTCTACGCTGAAAGAGTTCAAGCTGCCTAACTTTGTGTAGCGAGGTTCATGCTAATATTAAAGTGCCTTTACAGACCGTTTTGGCAAATAGGGTACTTAATTCCAGCTATATTTAAGTAAAAAGTCTTAAAAATGTTTCACAGTAATTGTGTATCAGCGCAATGAGGCTTTGGGCAGCGAACAGCGAAAGAAAGAAAAAAATACCAAACGCTTTTCTTTCAGGAAGCGTTGAGTTTGGATTCTTATTATTTTTGTGCGGCGGATTTGAATTCAGGTCTTCAGTCTGCGTGCAAAAAAGTTTGATCTTCATTCATTTCATTCATTTCTTAATTATTTTTACCATTATTTTTACTGTTGCTGATTGTTGATTAATCTTTGGTATCCACTGAGGTCAGTCGCAACAATAGAATAGAAGGAGCTCTAATCGGAGTCCTCGTCACTGATCTCATACTCGTCAAGGTGAGTCAAATCAATTTTGCTCTTAGTAAATCATAGCTGCACCTAGTATTCGTATACACACTTTCCGTTAGTATTCATGTAGCGGTAACAGTCGCTGTTACGTACTGATGAATGAGACTAACTATGAACTTCACACTTCATAGGGTCCAGTACTGGTCAACCGTTGGGAATGGCTTCAGTAGATAGCAAGAAGAAAGGCCCCCGGAAATCAGCTGAGGAACTAGTCGCTGGTTTCAATGTGCTACGAGGTGAACAGCGTCAGATTGCATCAAAGATATATGAGCTGGAAGGAGATTTAAGCGAGCACAAGTAAGAAGCTTCGATGATTGATCATCTTCTCCCGGTACCGCTTCTCTCCACGGTCGAGTTCGTTACTTTGGGCCACTCTTTTTCTAAGTAAACTGAAGAATGTGGCATGCTCATCGTGCTCAACTAATAATTCTCAACTAATACCATTGCCCTAATTCAGTGCTATTATAGTATGTTGCACTGCTCGGTTTTTACTATAGATTCCCGCTAGGAGTAGCATTGGACGGAAAATGGAGTTCTTGAAATACATAACATAAAAAGATTCTAAAAAAAAATTCGAAAATTCATAATGTGCCAGAAAGATTACTAATAGTCGTCTTTGGAAGCAAAAATCTGAAACTTGAATTTTGTCCGAGTTAAAAAAATAAAAAAGAGCCGAAGTATTGAACTCGATCTACAGGAGTTGGATTTGACAACGAAATAACTCTCATTATCCTATTTATGTCAATCAGAATCGTAATTGAGAGCCTTAAATGCTATTATAGTATGTTGCACTGCTCGGTTTTTACTATAGATTCCCGCTAGGAGTAGCATTGGACGGAAAATGGAGTTCTTGAAATACATAACATAAAAATGTGCCAGAAAGATTACTAATAGTCGTCTTTGGAAGCAAAAATCTGAAACTTGAATTTTGTCCGAGTTAGAAAAATAAAAAAGAGCCGAAGTATTGAACTCGATCTACAGGAGTTGGATTTGACAACGAAATAACTCTCATTATCCTATTTATGTCAATCAGAATCGTAATTGAGAGCCTTAAAACAGTTGATGAGGGTCGGAAGTGTTACCGGATGATTGGTGGCGTCCTGATCGAGAGAACTGTGAAAGATGTCCTACCCGATTTAGAATCTAATATGGAACAGGTACAGTATTCCATTGAACTTTGCTGCTAATTCTCATAAAGAAATGAAACTAACCGTTCCTGCCTTCGTTTTTTGACTCCTTTAGATCAAGCGAGCAGTTGAACTTCTGAATGCGAAGCTAATTGAAAAAGGGAAGGAGATAGTGGAGTACAAGGAAAAGAATAACATTCAGTTCCAAGTACCAGAAAGGATAGTTGAGGAAGATGAAACAGAAGAGACTAAACCTACGAAGCCGGGTGTTTTAGTCGGTGACAAGAGATGACTGACCCAAGGAATAGTCTTAACTTAACAAACTGATGATGATTAATGGCAAGTTCTTCCCTTCTTACCTGCTCATTCTACTCTAACGCTGCTGATATACTGGTGATGTCACCTACCACTAAATATTAACAAATAATATTATAACGCTATAGTAATTTTTTTTACAACAAGAACATTATGTTCGGTACTAAAAATATTGGCAAAGCAAAGTACGTCCCCAATACTACAAAAATAATTTTCATTAATAAAGCATTAGGGATAAAGAAAATAACTTTTCGGCTTTGATTAGGATAGATACTTTACTTTTTTTTCTCCCTAGCATTAAAACAGCGCTAAAAATTACAATAATTAACTATTCGTCATCGTCAACTCCATGTGAGGGGTCGACGAATGAGACGAGGATGTAGCGTGTCCCATTCGTCACTTTGAGGCCTTCGTGCTTGTGCTAAAGAAAATAATATCATTGAATTATTTCTCGTTGCAGAATTATTAGCGGTGTTTCACTCCATATTTTTCTTACGGTAAATTGGCCTGGATGTACGAACCCCCATCCAAGTCTCGTATCCGTAACAGAGCAGTTAAACCTTGTAAATCTACATCCACCGCCTTCAAAATCCACGTGCGGCGTATTGAGTGCAATGTTCAGCGTGTACGTCGACTCATCAAAATGTGGTCTCAGTTCCCTCTGATCATCTGCAGTATACTTGACTACAAAGGCCTGATCAGTTCGTGGCGGATAGACTTCGTAGTCTTTGAATACTTTTTCTTGGAGCGGTGCAATGTAGAGCCGTAGAAACTCATGGAAGTGTCTGTTGAACCCAATCTCACTCATTTGAATGTCAACAGTTGGGTAGAGGTCACCGCGGGCCTCTATACTTCCGTCCGCCCATTTCCCATAATTCTCCATTTCTGCTATCATCTCCTGTGCAAACCTAGGCGTGACGATTGGAAACCAAAATACGTCCTGACAAGGTTCAAGGGGTACATAGTCCTGTTGTAGGCTCAGGCTGTGGTTTGGATGAATGTAGCGATTCTCCCAGTCGTAGCGATTATCAAATATTTGATAGAGCTCATCGTGGAGGTGCCCCGTCTCGAAGTAGTCGTTCATTATGAGGTGACCAGGATTGAACTCATTGGTTACGTGCATGAAAATTCCACGGCGTCGGTTGTGATGAGCAAATGCCAAATCTGCGTCTGCCATACCTGTAACATCAGAAGGAAATCCTTTAGAAAATGCTGAGGAAGTATGGTGTCTACGTGCAAATTCAGTACTTTCTAGTGCCCAGCCCTCTTTACGTTATTATTATTATTATTTTTTTGTTTCAGATATGCAGTTTATTTCTGTCGTAAGTGTTGGTGGAAACAAAGTGGACAGCCGAGACTTTTCAGTTTTTCAGACAGCCGAACGAATTCAGTTTATTTTCCCAGCGTCACAGAGTAGAGCGATCGCCCTCCGATTAATGAATTTTCGTTTTTTTCCGGAAATTTTTTCTTCTAATGCGCAAGAGTCTGAGAATGTAGGCTTGAAGTGTGTGAACACGTTCATCGGAGGGCTTCATTTTCCTATGACGCTGAAATTTGCGTTGACAGGACTTTACGCCATAGAAACAGTTTTTTAGCAAGGAAATGGAAATTAATCGTAACTCCCATCTGAATTCCTCTCCGGTTGAGATCAGACTTTGGTTTCCTGAAATCAAAGTTTAACTACTGCAAAAGCATCAATCGTCGCGAGCTCATGACAAATTGCCGGTCAAATTAGGAGGCGCTTGGGCAATGTAATTTGTTTACATCATGTCTTACTTCAAATATTTCCCATTACATCACAAAACAATTTTTTTTTTGACAGATTTATCTGTTTGTCATCATGACTCATGAAACGTGATGCTCGTTAATTTTTTTTTATCCTTAAAACTGATTCTCTTCTTACCGTGGACATAATTAGGCCTCGTTTCTTCATTTTTCAAAATACTTGCTTTGATAAGGTAGGCAGCAGTAACGTAGGGCACGTTCCATATCCCTTTATGACGGTCCTCGGAAATATCGTCATAGTCTGTAGCCTTGGCGTAGAAATCCCCTTGGGGACTCAGGGCTCCCCACCAGTTGCAGATATTCGGCAACGTATCCGTATTCGTACAGAGCATAGGACTGAGTATGAGTTTATTCGACTCAATAAGATTCCGCAGCGTGGCTTCATCATCCAAATGTGCTGTGCTATCAACACTGAACCAGTAGTCAGACTTCGTGTCGATTGCCCACTGTACAGCTAATTTTCTAGCACTCCACTCATTAAGCCTATCCCTCGGTCGGATATATTTTAAGCTCTTGTAGGATTTCCCATGTTCCTTTAGGAATTTTTCAGTCTGCCTCGTATTGTATTTGTGCTGGAGATGGATGAGCAAATTGATTTTTTCTTTAGGGTAATCTAGGTCCGCTATATTTATGAAGAATTCTTGCATGAAGGGCGTTGGTCTCTCAATGAAGATTGACATGGAGACTATGGGGAGCTCGTCGTCTTCATCCGGCAAGCTGATTTTGTCTTCGGGGAGCGTCGGCGTGAGGTAACTCCCCACCGCATTTAAGTAGGCTACAGAGTTACCAGGTTTGCATAAGTTCGTTTGAAGAATATGAACAGGGGACCGAGAGGCCTTGGTTCTGAGCTCTGGAAATAGGTAGATCCCGTCTTTCTGGCTTAATTTCAAATCCAAGTCCGCGTGAGTTGCATCCGATGGAATTGTATGAAAAACTGTGGATCCGACATCCAGTTCCAGCCCGTATTTCTTCCTTTCCTCCTCGCTTGTGTAAATCTGAGCGAAGAACTCATGGAGGGTCTCACTTGGAACCGACTCCGTGAATATTTGGCGTAAGTCTACGGCGTAGCCAATGAACCCAGCAAAATTAGCGTATCGCTTCGTACTGTTGAATTCGGATTGGATGAGGTCGGAGAGGCATGGCGTCGAGTCTGAGGAGAGGAGGACCCGGGATCCAGTCCGGTTGAAGGCCTCAAGGATTTCCTCGGGTTTGGAGAGCACTATTGATATGTCATGCTCAACGTAGAGAATTACGTCAGTAGGGGATGCAGTCTTTCCTAATTTTCTAATGGCACTACGTATCGTCTCCAATTTTATCACTTCGGATGGGGAGTTAGAAGATTTTGAAGTTTTTGTGGCTTCAATGATACGGAGACTCGTGGAGTGTTCAAAGCCATTGAAAACTGCTCGACGGACGAATCGGGCCAGTGGCTCGTCTGTCGCTGTGTTCTCGTGGAGTAGCGTCAGGAGTGTCAGGGCTGGGGTTTCTGTTTAGAAAAAACGAACATTAGAGAATGATTTTTTTCCGTAATTCAATTCAAAAATATTTATTGAATAGTCCTTCCTTTCTCAATACTAGGTACTGTTTTCCCGAAAGTTAGACTATATCTACTCTGATTTTCACGGCGAAATAATTTAAGAAAAATCCTGGATTTTCTTGTTCTACTATTTTCAACATTAGAATTGCATTTTTTTAAAATGAGCGTGCCGTTGTATTAAGAATTACATTTCATTGTTTTGTGTAGAAGAAAAAATGAATATTTTTGGTAGAGTACTCGGGTGAGTGAACGGAAAAACCGGTTTTTCATATATACCGATGCCTCTTTTGTATTATAAGCATAGGTTAGAAAATTCCGGAATATGAAAAATTATTTGAGATTTTTAGAGGTTATATTTTAGTTAAATTAAAATATAAGAGGGCTGGAAGCGTTCCCACAAATCACTCTCAATATCCGTTTACTTTTGTTACCTGGGGATAATGCTGGTGGCTCCAAATCTTCTCCTTGTATGAAATTCCCAATGAAAACTATTAAAACAGCGAATAAAACTTTCATCTTCCTTTAGATTTTTTAGACTTCTAAATGATAACTGCAGATTCTTCTTGAGCAACTATTGAAATTGAAAGTAGAGAAGAAAATTATAACCGAAATTAAGCGGAGGGGAAGCGTGAAGATTAAAATCCAAGTAAACTTGGACATGCACTTCCACTCAACGCACCCACAGATCACAGAATGAATTTAACAAGAGGTTTTAGCCAAAACGCGGATTCCGTTTTTTTTTCTTCATTCATTGTTGTCTTGTATTCTTTCATTTATTATTAAGAAAACTTGATTCGTTTGAAGCAGCTAAAGACTCTCATCTCATTTTTATGATCCTCCTGGATACACACGCCAAGAAAGATGCCCAGGGGAGCGAATTGGTTAAGATCCCGCAGGATTTCAGGTATACCCAATCAACTTCCACTTTTAATTCCCTCGGATTGAATTTATATTTTGAACTCAGATGGCAGGTGCTTTGATTTTCGGCAGTTAGGTGATGGGCTATTTTCGGTAGCTCTTCGCAAACTAGAATTTGTGTGTCATCCTTATTTACATAACAAAAATTAAAAAGTACTACTTAAGGTTTGCTTTGGGTTTTATGCCTTAGGATTTCTCACGCTCCATCACTGGCAGTAGCAGTGTACACGATAAGGACGTCAAAACGTTCCAAATTAAATTTTCTTTTTGAAAGAATTTAAAGCATTCCAAAGGTTTTTTTTTTTCAGACCTAACTTAGTTTGAATTTGTTGAATAATTAATAAAGACAAAAATTGGAAAAATTGGGCTTTTTTTTAGGTTTGAAGAGTTTCCTACTTAAAACGGTCGTTTTTGGAGTTTTTGTTTTGTAATATTTTTTTTCCTCAAGATTTTTCAGCTCCATAGGAAACATTTTAGATGCGCTTTCCACTGCCACACGATAACATGAGTAGCAAGCATTATTTACAGATAGTAAATTCGTACTTTGCTTTTCTGTAATTAAATTATTTTATGCTTCCTGTAGTAGTAGAGTCTTTCGGATTTAGGAGCTCATTCCTTCCTGGTTAAATTATTTTTCCACTTGTACCTGCTGCCTTTGTGAAGGAGCGGGAGGGGGATAAGGAAAAACGTGCTTACCAGCTTAAAATATTCTTCCGAATTTAATTGCTATTTATTAGTAAATATTCAGTAATGTACCTCTAACGCACTTTACTCTTCAGTAGTATTTTTGACAATAGACAAAGAACACTCCTAAAATTAGCATAAAATGACCTTGTTTTTCCATCTAGTACTCAGCTCCTCATCCTCTTCAGCATCCACCACTTACAGGATCGAATCCACCGGATCTTCAGTTTCAATTTCGCTTGTCAACCCCAAGCAGACAGAAAAAAGCTCCATAAATCAAACCCTAAATCAGAGTTAAATTTTCAAATTTTGGGCATACAGACCAATTTTTTTCTCCTCTCAGTTTGCAAATTGAAATTTATGGACGGAAGCTGGTTTTAGTGCAAGTGCAAACTCATCTCATGGATTCTAAATGCTTTCCGTGTGAAGTCCGAGTAAGAAATGACCCAGATCAGAAAGCATTAGCCAAATAATTAACGATTCAGCTAAAAATCAAGGAAAAACCAGAAGATTGAACTATAGTCCAGTGAACTGTGAAAAAGGGTAAAAATATGTGTTTACGTTGGAGTGATGCTGAAAAGCCTCAGAGGACGCTTTAAGAAATTGCTGAGATCAGGAGCATTGCTCTAATTTGGTTTCTGTGGCAGTTAGAAGACCCAGGCGCTTACTTCGCAGTGTGGGATTATTTTTACCTTCATCAGTGCCAGTGATGAGTATTTACTATATTGACTTTGTTGAAAGTGGCAGTGATAAGATAAGTCATTTTTACGACACAATTGAATAGAAAACGAGAGGAATATGATAAGGAGGGTTTTTACTGGAGGCTCAGGCTCAGTCAATCTCCAAAATACTATTTCATGAAATTCTGGAATAATTTTTCCTCAGGTGTGGCCCTTGCTGTTTCGTGGTTGGGCTCTGCTGAGATTAGGTTGTTAATTAGTGTTGACACAGGTCGTCTCTGATGAAACTCATTTCTTCATCATTCCTCACCCATCAGTCATTGTTTGGAAACTGAACTTTTGTTATTCCCGATATCCAAGTTTTATTATATTCAACAAAAGAAGCACGAGCTCAGCGCTTTCCTTTCAGGACGAACTATGGACTCATTGACTTTGGACTGATTCATCGCTGATTGGGCCAAAATTAAAATCCCATACGGAATTTCTAAACGACTGGTGTCGAATTTGAAAAAGTGAACATTTTCGGAAAATCAGAGAATTTTTTTCGTGTTTGACTTCTGGAGTCTTCAGTTTCTGGGATTTGAGCTGTGTAGCAAATTCAGTAGGGCTGAAAATCAGAGAATCTTTCGGAATTAAATTTCCAAAAAAAAGTGTTATCAACAGTCCAGATTCTTAAAAACTGAAAAATGGGTTTGCTGAGCATAGTGCTGTCATCTGTTGCCCTGATTCTTCTCTCAGGCTCAGGGACTGGCCAATGGGAAGCTCTGGCCGAAATGGTTTGACGTAGCTGAGGACGTTGAGTCACTCGGCATCATTTGTGAGTCTGACAATGATGAGATTGGGAGGAAACTGGGGTGTGACTGCAAATACCCCGTGAACTCACCAAGGCCGAACCTTTATGCGGACTGTACAAAGCAGTCGCTAGGGCTGGAGGATACACGCCTCCCGCTCCAGCTCAACGTCTCGCGCCATGTACGAACGCCTCATCTTTAATGAGAACTATCTGACAGAACTTGGGCCTGACTCCTTTGGAAGTGTCGAGGGTGTGGCTGAGGCGTATTTTTCAGGGAACAGGATTCAAAGCGTCATTGGCATAAAATTCCCTAGGTTGAGCACACTGGATCTCAGTCACAATCTCATACAGAACTTGACAGTGGAGTCGTTCAGGGAATCACCAAAAATTGAGGATTTGAATTTAAGCTTCAACAACCTCACTTTCATTGAGCCTGAGACCTTTAGCCAGTTAAAGTATTTGCGGATACTGAATTTGGGATCGAATTCGATTGGGATCGGGGTAGAGCTCTCGGATGAGTACACCTTCAACTTGGAGAATTTGGAGAAGCTGGAGGAAATTGATCTCAGCAACAACAGTCTCCAGGATTTTCCATCCAGCATCCTTGAGGGGTCGCATGGAATTAAGAAATTGAACATGAAGAACAATAAGATTCTGTTCATCCCGCCTGGGACGTTTAGTATGCTCGAGCACTTGGAGACGTTGGACCTATCAGGAAACCTTATCAATGTGCTGCACGGGAATGCATTCTTGGGACTGGGTGCCCTGAAGACGCTTGTCCTTGACGGGAACAATGACCTCGTCCTCATTGAGGAGCATGTAATAAGAATATACCTTTGCTTTTGTAGTTTTTTTTTTCGCTTGTCCATTTTTTTTCGTCTGCCTGTTTTTGATTTTTTTTAAGACCAAGGAAGGTTTTTTTTTTCGATACTAGGCATTCGCTGGACTGAGCTCACTCAAAGAACTTTCGTGCCAGAGGAACCATCGGCTCACTGCAATTGATCCCTTGGCTTTCAAAGTAAGTTAAGAAAAAAAATGTATTAAACTTGCCTGATTTTTCATTTATTTTTATTTTTCAGGGCGATGGGGGCCATGAATCCAACAATTCCAATCCCATCAAAATTTGGCTGAACGACAATGCTCTCACGTACCTCGACCCGGAGACTCTGAGCTGGAAAGACCTGGACTCCCTTGTCCTCCTTCGGAACCCTTGGGTTTGTGACTGTAATTTACAATGGGTCTCGGAGCTCCGGGTTCGGAATGCTTCAGCTGGTGCTCCTCTCATCGATCAAGAATTCCAGTAAATTATCCTGAAAAAATCATAAATGTAGGCAAGACGCTTAATTTTTTTGAAACTTGAATTAACAGGTGTGACTCACCACCGCCATTCAAAGGAATACCCGTGGCCATGCTTGAGCCTGAACAGCTCATGTGCTACTCCTCGACAGCTTCGACTGTTGGAATAATTGGGATCGTCGTGTTCTGTTGTCTCCTAGTCACTTTCTGCACTGTCATTGGCCTCAATGCATTTGGACTTCTTCCTGAGTCAGTTCAAAGGCTCAATATCTTTGGACATATTCATTCCCTACCCAAGTACGTACGTGTCCGTCCCAAATCAAGCAGAAATATCTTCTCAAAGGATCCTGGAGAGCCTGTGCCTTCCGAACTGGAGTGGGACAATGCAGACATTGGAAGATAAGAGAACATTGTCCATGAGAATTTTTTTAAAGAAAAAAATCTTTTCCTTAAAGCGGGACGTTCTGAACTGTACATTCGGTAATATCGACATGTGTGACTCCAAAATGGTGTCAAACTAGGATCATGAGCTTTGTTGGGCACTTTTTTCAGTTTTGTTTTTCTATGATTTCACCACACTTTATCTTTGCAATTTCTTGAAATTTGGGGGCAATCCATTTCTATAAGGCAATCTAAATCTTAACTAGAGGCACCGTTAAAAAGTCAGTAGGGCATGATAATCACTTCCAGATAAGCGGTTACCACATCTCGTTAATCCAACCCAAAGTGATGATTTTTCACGGTGTCGCTTTTTTTTTGCTATTCAACTGACTCGGGATTTTGGAAGATGTCAATTGAATTTTTTATTTTTGAAAATCTTTTAAATCCCATTAAAGTTTGCCAAAACATTGCTGAAAAAGTAAGGTGATTCATATTTTCCGGAAAACCGAAAAAAGCATCGAATACAGGATCCAAGTTCCACACTATTTCGGAGTGACAGATGTACATTTTGCGGGGTTCGGTGTAACACATCCAAATGTTCCCTGGTCTTGTCTACAATAGCTAGTGCTTAAGCTTCTAATTTATTTTGAATAAGCTAACTGATTATTATACGTAACTTCTATGCCCAGTCCAACCTCAGATTTTTTATTATGAGCTTTATCAACAAATGTATTTTAACTTTTTTCACCCGGGTTCACTAAACTGAAATCCGGCTTCACTGATAAGTGGATGATCCTCATGACGTGCAATTCTGGAACTGATATTAACCTGGAAAGTCCTCTGCGCCGTTAAAGTTAATGTAGTCGCTGTTTGTTGTCAGACTTTGCATTGTTTCCTCATTAGTTAAGCCAGACGTTTCGATACCCCTCTCCCTCCACCATCTGCAGGGAAGACTAAGCGCCTTTTGACTTAGAGCACTGAAAAGGGAGCTGAGTGATCGTCAAAAAATTATTATAGCAGATTTTTGCACTGCAGACGGCAAATGAAAATGAACATGAAAAAAAGGAACACCAAATGGACCCTTTCAGGTTAGTTTTCAAAAATTGACGTCAAAACATTAGGATGTGGATGACAGGAACCCACGCGCTTTGTTTTTTTTTCAGTCTATTCACCCTCTTAAAAGAAAGCAGAAAACTTTAATCACTGAAAATTTCATTTCACGGTTTCCCGGAATGCCCATTAATGAGCACTACGGGACCCGAGCGATGGAAACGCTGGCAGGCATGAGGTCTGAAAGCCTTTGAGTGTACTAGAAGAAATGTCAATTTCTTTGTCAGTTGCTGGCTGACATTTAGCATTTCCAGTACTAGTGAAATGAGACCGGAACCTAAAACGCCAAATAGAAACGAGGATGGTTTTGGCGTTCTGGTTTTCCCCACGTATCTGCGGTTGTAAGTATCCCTGTTAATAAAAATTGTGGCTAATTAGCCGGTAAATTCAGAGCCAAATACTTGTTACAGTTATCTTAAATGTGCTGGATGGATGCCTAGTTGCTAAAAATCAGGCGCCATGATAATATTCCTTAAATATGAGCATAAGAAAAAGGAATTGGAAGTTGCGGATTCTAGTGTCATGCGCATATTAATTTTAAAATAAATAATCTATTACAATGAATTTAAAGTAGAAGATATCTGGCGAATGTTAACTTCATTATCTTTATTTAGTTCTCCGTGCCTTACAGTTACTCTCAAAAACTCTGTGGGTTATAAATAGATTGTCGGGATCATTTCCAACAATTTTCAATCCAATTTTCAAGAATGAAGCCTGTAGTAGTAACGTTTTGTCTCATTGTTTTGTATGGGGGTTCCTCTTGCGTGGGCAGACAGAGATCCAGATGGTGTAACTGGCTGCTCAGACTGGGGTGAAGGGAGTAAATGGTGCTGGAGGTACTGCGAAGGGGACTCCGGGGCTTGGTGCTACACTTCTGGCCGGAACCCATCGTGTGGAGCGCATTGTGACAGCCGCAGCAAATGTAATGAGGAAGCAGGATGTAAAGGCGCTGAGGCTGGATGCGTTAACCGCTGCCCAAAGATAATAGGTAATCCAGCGTTAGGTACAGACATGAACAGCTTGGACCTTATCGGAGTGCGATCCGGACTTCAAAACCCAGTCTGGGGATAAGAATAAGCACTTTCTTGGACATGTGTGGGCCCTTAAAGACTTTTTCATTTGTAAACAAAATACAAACCAAGCATTTTTGTATGCCCTCTGCTCTTTATCTACCACATGCGAAAACTTTTTTGTACATCAAAGGGTACCATGAAAATCGCTATAAGTTCCAAAATGGAAAAAAGCAAATGAGTGTGACCTCCTCCCGCGAAAGAAAAATCATTAAATAAAAAGATACTACGGGTGTTCAAAAAATCGACAACCCTATATCGACGTTTATATGCTTGAAAAGATAAGGGAGAGGGGCACTTGCACTAAAGTTCTTCTTTTCCACCCCCAAACATAAAATAAGTCATTTAGGGCTCACGTCAAAGCTAAGTCAGGCTAAGAAGGTCATTTTTGACATCTCCAGAAAGAGTCGCAAGTGAAACTAATCCTTTCTTTGTCTTTCTAGTAAAAACAACTACAGCGGCCTCAATACTATGAAAACGGACTAAGGCCTCCTCCCCCTTACTTTTCCAACTGAACCTGTTTTTTTTTTCTTCTTCTCGATAAAAAACTCACACTTTTAGCACAAACAAAAAAAAATCATTGTAATTTTAATTTCTGGAATTAGAATTTAAACCTTACGGATCTATTATACAGTAGAAATTAGAGAAATGGATTTTACTTCCCTCCTAGATTATCCCACATCCCAGATTTCCATCTGGACATCCACAATTCTGAAATTAAGAAATAAAAAGTAAATTAATAAATTGTCTCTTGTCACCACTTTCTATGGCTCATGACACGCACGACTCGAACAGCGAAGCAGAAAAAGAGGTCATAGACAAGTAGGGCGTCTGGTCTCGCCTTTCAGATTACAAGTGCTCTAGTTATAAACGCAGCGAATTACAAAAGACAACAAACATGCAACGAGAAGAGAATAGAAAATTATTTGCAAAAGTGAAAAAGCTTTCTCCACCTCTTGCATGTTTAGAAAGCTCAAATGCCAAAATGTAATAATAAATAAGAGCCCATTGATTTCTTTTGACCTGAGAATCAGGCCTCACTTCTTCTTAATTTCCCACATCCAGTCCTTACATGGTATTTGAGGAACATAGCTGCTACTCATACAGAAGAGGCTAAATTAAGATTTTCGAAAATCCAGCCGAATAATATTTTTTTTTTAAATCAGGTACATCATTATGGGCTCATGCCTCACCGTAGCAACTAAGGAGAGTTTTATTTGGACAATTACAGCAAACACTCTTTGAAAGGTCCACTATTCACAAAAAAGTTGAGCATAATATTAATTTCACACTAGCTGCCTGACTCATCCGAGTGGAGGTTAGCAAGATGGGAACCACGGGCGGCGTGGGAGCCATGAAACCCTCCATCTTTAATGAAGTGAACAACCTTATCCGTGAGGTTAGTTTGAAAAACTAATGAAAATTCAGTCAAATGCTAAGAAATTGAATAATTCCAGTATCTTGATGTGACTGGGATGACCCAGACACTTTCATCATTCGTAAATGAGTGTGATGTCGAGACGCTACCCGTCCTTTCACAAGGTTCTACAACCAAACCTCCATTTCTACAGAGAGATTCTAACGAACTTCTCGAAAGCTTTGATACTGGGAATTTGGAGGCTTTTATAGAAGTAAGAGACGCCAAATCCAGCAATTCAAAAATTTTAGAACAAAATAAATAATAAATTACAAAAAAAAAGACTGACCAGGAATTAGATGTAAAAATCATGGGAATTTTAAATTTCAGAAATGGAATGTCTTTCTCTCCCACATCCGTGTTACTAGCGAGGATATGAAGAAATTAGAAGTTTACTTGCGAGTTTACTTTGCAATTTGGCCAAAGGCCCATGACGGCACAGAAGAGGAGCATTTGAAGGGTATGGCAGGACTCAAGGCTTACTTTGAGGAGCACTCAAGTGAGCTATCTCGAGATCCCACCATTCTCCCACTATTCGCCCTCCCGTTCGTCAACGACGTCAAAACTCATCCTGTCTTTCGTGAACTCTTCCAGGTACGGAATTTCTAAACACCCACCACTTGATTCAAATTCCCTAAGCCACAATTTGGGAAAAGATTTTGGGAAAGATTTGCGAAGAGCCTCCCAATGTTATAACCCACTCCTTCCCTCCTTTATTTCAGGATATCTGGAGTCAGCGACTGAGAGTTCAATTGGAAGCGACGCTAACCAAGTACTTTGAGCTTCTCCAAGAGAATATTGGCTACCACTCAAAACTCGCTGGAATTATTCTGAAAACCCAGGCGGTGGATAAGGAGAAGGAACATGACTACAGGACACAGTACCATGAGGATAGATTCTACCAACTGATGACCACATATCGAAAAGTACGGAAACTCCTTCGTGGGACTCGTGAAAGTTATGGGAAACTTCTAAGCAAGCGACAATTTTTATTTAAAAATTCTACTCTTGGTTTTTAATTTCAAACTATCATTTTTTTAGAAGTGTCTAATGAGCTGATTGCCGGATTGGAACATGCTGCGCGTGGATCACCTCAAATCCTCGAACCAACAATTTCAAAATGCTTTGTTGTATTCCCCGAACTCTTCACACCGGAAGTTCACTCCAACGTAAGATTTAATATAGCATTATTGCTATGAACTGGAGAGGAAAATTACAAGAAATATTTTGAAGACAGGCAAAACCAGATACAGAATACTTTAAGCGGCTCGCCAACGCCTCCATTTTTAATAACATTCTCGACTCGGATGTTGGGCTTTTCTTCATTGGGATATCCGACCTTGGTCCTGAGTCCCTCGACTACATTAAAATCAAAGAGGTGCTCGTTACAGAGAGTGTGAGCCAATCAGAGAAGCTCTGCCTACTCCAAGCACTCCGCTGGGTGAGTCTGCTGCAAACGCACCCAAAATTTTATTACTTTTAAATTATTACAAAACTAGACTTTTGTTTAAATTTTTTTCTCATTTTGTTCAGCTCCTTACGAAAACTTCACCAAAGTGTAGAGAGGACACGATGGAAGCCTTCGTTGCGTCAGACTTGCTTGGGCTGAGAAGCAAACAAAAGGAATATAGAAATCAATTATTCGGGAGCTTGCTCAGTCAACTTCCTACTTATCTTAAAGAGGTAATTAACTTAGGAAAGCAAGAAAGTAAAACTGACTAACTGACCAATCGGCTTCCAGTGCTTCGCTCGACTGCTCAATGCCTTTGCATCGATCAAGAGTGGGCGAAACTATTTAGCATCTACTGACTACTGCCTCGACGTCCTAGTGAAATCCCTTATCAATTTTAAAAGTGAGAACGAGTCCTACATTTCTCAAATGGTCATTGCCACCCTCCAAAAAATGTCACTAAGGTAAAATATCCGCTATAATTCGTTTCTCAAAAAGTCCACGCTCTTCACGATGATTAACTTTTCGGATTTTGAAAACGTTCATGTTTTATTCATTCCTATATGATTTGCCTAATAAAAAATTCTGAGAGGGGATATCCCATCTCCCCACTCATTTTTTTCAGATACTTTTTGGGTTAAACGGAAGAAAATAAATTTGAATTTGCAGAAAAAAGAAATGAAGGAAAGGAAAGAACACTGTTTTGAGTTTTGAAAATCGTAAATTGAAGATTTAAAAAAAAAAATTAGACTTAAAACAGATACGCTGCAGCCTGAAATTCTGGTTCAGAAGCCTGAAAATTCTTTTTCGGATTCTGAAGAGCGATACTGAAACTTACCCTACAGGATCTACTCAAAAAGTTTTTAGCTTCAAACTGAGAGAGCCTGAAGACTATTTTAACGTCCGCATCACAACAATCCGGATTTTGTACTCTTTAAAAAATTGCAAATATTAAACAATGGAAAATTATTGCAAAAAAATGCTAAACCTTAGCGTTAATTTTTACAGGAAGCGGATGCGACTAGGAATGATAGAGCAGAAAGTAATTCAATGGCTAGCTGTGTACCTCAAGGCGGAGCTTATCAACAAACAACCACGGACCAATGAGAATGGAAACCTGGTTCCGTATAATCCCTACCTCATGGAGTACGGATGGGCACTGCTCATGAATCTCTGCATTACATGAGGAAGCTAAGCCTGCTTCCACTGCTATCGCTCCTGACATCCTCTCTTGTGTCATCCTCATGCTTCATTCAAGCCCTGCACCTGATGTAATGGAATGGAATCAATTTTGAAAGTTAAAATGGGGACTTAAATTTCTGTTCATTTTAGGTTGCGCCGTATGTTGTAAGTACCCTCTACAGCCTCCTGCGGAACCCTGACGTATTCGCTGTTGCGAAGCGAATTCGTCTTCAGGATAAATTGACTGAAGATTATTCGAAATGTAAAGAAAAACATTCAAAATCAATTACACCACCTGCTCAACGGTATTTCTCTATTACTTTCCAGAACAAGACTGAAATGGCCCTTCACCTTCTGAAACTAGTCGAAGTATTAAGCCTGAAGGGCTATGACCGTATCACCACTACCGGAGAAGTGGACTACGACGACGATGACAATGTTAGTGAGCTCTTACTAACGGATGAACCGTAAAAAATGGCTTCTTCGCTTGGCATCACCGTATTCTATGTCAAATTTTACGTTAGGCAGGGTTCACCTTCAGTAGAATTCAGTTTAGGGAGTAGCTAGTCCTTGGACGCCTACTCCCACTGTGCCACTCGGGAATTGTATTTTTTTTCAATTGCGGAGATAAATTGCCCCAAGCAAATAAAAATTAAAAAAAATTACAATTCCCGATTCGGAGGTCAGGACGACGTTCTTCTCCGGTAGATTTTCCTCATACGGCGTCCAAAGCGGATTTGGAGACCGTCAGCTTCAAATGAGCATAAAGCATAAAGCATAAAGTTCCCCCGATAACATTAAACCGGAGTGAAGAGGGAGAACGACACTTAAAACGGGCTAGCAAACCCCTTTGTTAACGAAATCAAATTTTTTCAGCGGCATACGCCAGGGGAAGCCGCCCTCTGATTCCTAGTCAAAATGTGTTTTCGAACTGTATAATTTTAAGCCTGAACGCCAAGGCTTCCAAAGCATTTTTCTGCTCTGCAGGTCAAAGGTCTTCTCGTTGTAGGGAAAAATTTTTTTTCGAGAAATATTCTTAACAAATTCATCAGAGGGCGGTCCCACATGTAAGTAAGCTGCAAAAATTTTACTTCGTTAGCGAAAATATTTTCTAGCCCTATTATTAAAATGCTCTTCGTTTCACCTGTCCCACTTCGCTTCCACCTAGTGCATATACAAAGTGTGCAGTGTTATTACCCTCAATTTCACAAGTTATGAAAAAAGTGTGAAGAATTTCTCAAAAAGAACAAAAAAAAGGCATAATTGACATCCGGGTACGAAACGATTTTTTAAAATGGCAGGCTGATCCAGATGAGTTTGAACCTGAGCTGGAAGTAGCCGAAGGTTGGGTTGCCTCCTTGGAAAAAACGAGTCACACTGGAGATGATCTTCTCATTCGTCAGTACCTTGTTCAACGGGAGATGGTTCTTCCTCAATCTCCCAAGCAAAAGTAAGAAAAACATTTTACTTTTAGCAGCTCGGCGAGGCATTTCTCAGTGCATAATGTTTTTTAAATTTCTCACAGGAACCCGAGTCAGGTCCAAGGAGTCTACAATCGACCCACGACTCCGAAGACGACTTCCGGTCACACATCCCAGGATGAGTCCCTGGGAGGGCTCAAAGCCATAATGCCCACACCAAAACCCGGCCGTGATTCGTCCAAGAACACCAGCAATGCTAAGACTAAGAAATCCCATGTACGCCTAGCTCTACCACCTGGAAAACCCGTTACACCCCCTAGTGCAAATACCAGCAAGGCCAAGCTCCACCCAACCAACAACAGTCAGAAACAACAGAAGAAAATCTCAGAAAAATTTGATCCTAGCCTCCACGACGCAACTAACTTCAACGACTCTTCCATTTTGAATTTAATGAATGGGAAGTATGACAACTTTGATATGGGAATGTACTACGATGATATTTTTGCAAGCGTCTTTCCTCCTCCACCTCATCCAGCTGCAGCAAGTTCTCCAACAACCAAGTGAAAAATCCTCATCATTCCTCCTCCTCCTCCTCACATGCCGCCCCTTCATTAGTGAAACTTAAAACCTCCTGAAACAATTCAAAAAATCAAAATTAGCATAACCAAAATTCTTTTTTCTTGATGAGAACAAAATTGAGTCTGATGTGAATTTATAATATTTTTCATTTTCTTTAAAAATTATTTATCTTCTTTATTCAGCGAATTCCTATATTCTGTCAAGCCAGTAGTGTGTTTTCCGAATAAAATGCTTGCACAATAAGAATCAGAATTCGAAGTTTCGTTTACTGAACAACCTTGTCTGAACACAATCAACAGAAATAAATGCATGGCTAAATGAGTTGCTCTGAACATGGGTGATGAGTCTGTCTAGTAATTCTAAAAAGAAGGGGTGAGCAATATGAAATGTCGGACCCGTTAACTACAGTGTAAATTCCTTAATTTCTAATAGTAATAAATAGATTGCATTTATAGCTATAGATATAGGCTCTTACTTTGATGATACGAGAATATTGTAGTATATATATTTGACTTAGATAAAACTCTGAACTCATATACTTTCTTTTCGTTGCTTTGGATAAAATTTTTAAAAATCTCAATAGATTAGCTCAAATTTTTTAACACAACTTAATATCAGCATTGTCAATGTGAAACGACCAATAGGAGAATTAGACCGGACTTGGTGAAATACNTTTTAAAAATCTCAATAGATTAGCTCAAATTTTTTAACACAACTTAATATCAGCATTGTCAATGTGAAACGACCAATAGGAGAATTAGACCGGACTTGGTGAAATACCATTTTGCACAACTGGTTTCCTGCCATTGCTGAGTCCCGTCGTCCCTGATCCTGGTAGGAGCGAAATTGAAGGCGTCATCTTTAGGTAATCCTTATCTGCTACTACTGCTTTCTTGCTATCCGTGATGCAGCTGAGAATGAAATGCGGTGTGAAATTTCCTGCTATCCATATTGGATCTTTGAAAAATAGAAGGAAATTTAATGAATCATCAAACTTTGTTTTACGATGGTAAACAAACCAGGCACAGAAGCACAGAAAGCAAAAAATCAAACTACAAGGTAAAGAATCAACTCAAATTGAATACAAAAGCAAGGCAACAATGAACTCCCAGCTCTCACACCATTTTCCTTACGGCAAATCAAGAAATAGCACACTAGTTAACATGCGAGCAAAAACAAAACTTTTACCCTATAAATTATACACTCCAGACCATACTCAAACGCCAAGCGTAAAAATAAAAATAAACATCGAATATAATATTGTAAGTCCGCAAAACAAAATTTTGAGGAAAAGCCCTAAAATTATGAAAAAGCGGAAAACTTGACCCCAAAACCATCGTCTACTCCTAAAACCAACTAAAGCCAAGCAACGAGAAAATCCCAAGGAAGAATAAGAAGCCAAGATCAGATTAGTTGATGAATTAAGCCGGGAGATGTGAAAATGAAAAATATGGTCCACCTGTCATTCGTCTGTGAAATCATGTCGGTAAGAGAACGACTGATAAGCGAGTTCCAACTGGGTTCCTTATAATGAGGAAGTAGAATTTCCTGGAGTCCTACACCCGGCAGTTCCTTCCTCATCCAATGCTCAATCACAATTTCAAGGAACCGGTGGGTCTTAAGTTGTAAGAAGATGAGAAATATTTGCTTAAGTCTCACGGATGTATGAGTAAGAAAGTTTAGAATTACCTCTTGCAAGCAGCTCGGCTCCTTTTCCTTCATTTCCAAGTAATCATCAATAAGGGTGGCTTCCCGAGTCATACGCTCACGCTCTTCGAGTCGATGCTTAAGAGCGCTCTCGAAATCTTTCTGTAGCGTGAAAATCACTGCAGCAGCCTCGTGGTTCCCATAAGTCGAGCACTAACAAAAGAACCATGCATTAAGAAAGGGGACGCTTTGCTTATACACAGAGTTCTGCGATATCGACATGTAACACTCCAAACTAGTGAGTCAACTTTTGGGTTCTCCGGAATTGATTGACGCCTTCACCTTTTTTTAGCGATTTTGGAAATTCCGTATGGGATGTTGAAATTGGCGTTTTTAAGGGGGTAAAAAAATCCTGCTCAAAGTCAAACCAGTATGAAGAAGATCCATATTGAGAAATCAATCTTTCGAAGATTTACGAAAACGGGTTTTTTAGGAGTTTTAAAAAACTGACATTTTCCAACAACAAGCACGTTTTACACGTTTCTTTAAAAATGCTAGAATTTACGTTTAATCCCATCGGGGTTGGAAAAAACTCAAAATTGCGTCGAGCAACGGCCAACTTTCTCGGAGTGTAACATGTGGTTATTGCGGAATTTCAGGCGCAACAGGTCTGAAACTGCCCAACGGATGCAAATACGGAAACTCACAAGAGTTGCCACGTGCGCTGAGCTGTAATTCTTTTGAAATGTGTTCAGAACCCAGAGAAGAAGCTCATTCCCTACGGTGGAAGAGGGAGGAGAGATCATCAATGGTAGGAGATACGCCGTTCTCGAACTCAGCAATCGATGACTTTCGTGGAAGCCCAATCACCTCTTTGGGTTTGTAATGAACATTAGCTGGTTGCCGTACACGGAGAACACGCTTCTTGGTTTTGATTGTTAAAATGGAAGAATCTTGCTCAGTTTCCATTTTTCCAATCTAAAAATCCAATAAGAAAAAAATCAAGGTCAGGGAGGAGCCGATGTTCAACTGGTGGTTTAAATTTTTAATTTCTCTTACCTGCCCTGTAGAATTGAAACCAAATCCATATACCCTTCCACTTTCTTTCTCTACTACCCAACTACATTCTCCAGCAACGACGACGTTCGAGGCCACGGCAACCCTTTCTTCCGTATCAATGAGGTCAATATGCTTACACTCATCGTCAGGACGCATCAGACTGACCATTTTTTCCCATCCTGTGAAAATTCCATGGACATTTTGAAAAGAATCTAATGGCATTTTAATTTAATTCGCTGTTACCCCCAGCTGTAGACAAGGCCAGTACTGGTCAATAGGGCGAAATGAGTTGTGGCAGCACTGACCTATAAATAAATTCTAATTTAGAAAAACAATGAGATGGAAATAGGTTTTTTTTTTTACATCGACGATTTCCCCAGTGAGATTCGTGCTGTCTAGAAGTACAGGTGAAGAAAAATCTTTTTCTTCAAGCTCAATGTTTCCAGGCGGTGGGTTACTTCGGCCCTCCGTCGCTCGTCTTCGTGCTCCTGCCAGCATTGTACGGATGGAGTTGGGATTAATTCCAGCATAGTAGATCTTATTCCTCATTGTTACAAAAATCTGGAATTCGAAAATTAAAACAAAGGAGTTATTTAAATTGCATTGCAACATTTAAATGCATTTCAGTGTTCTGCCTTTGAAGTTTTTAACTTTGATTTAAATCTTTCAGTTTTTGAGCTTTTAAGCTCCTAACTGCAAAAATTTGTAAACGCTGACCTGTACTAGACAGTCCGCTGTTATTTTGAAGTCGCACCGTGACCTCCACAGGTCAACATAAAAAATTTTGAATTCAGCGGAACATTTGATTTTCAGGGACACCTCACAAGCTCTAAAGCTGATGTTGACCTCTGGTGACCTTTTTGGGCTCAACGGTAAAATTAAACGTATTGACTAAACGATAATGTGATAAACTATCACTGCAAACTTCGAGCAAAATCGGATGAATTTTAAAACGCTTTTAGCACACACGGGTTCAGAATGGTAGAGGCGACCTTCACATTTGCGAAATCCTCCTGGAATTTCAAAAACAATCAAAAATCAGAGCAATAATATCAATCATGCACATAAGCCCAAATTATTTTGAGATTGTTGAAAATAATTTGTTAAATTTCGCGCAGGTAAAAGGAGAAGCTGTCGATAAAAATTTTTGGCCTTCAGCCATTTTCTCAACTTATTTTCTACTTTCTTTTTTCAAAAATAGCCGAGATTGTGAGAAATTCTACGGAAAAACTATCCAAATTTTTCTGAAATTTCTTCCAGTTAGAGGGAAGGGGGGAATTTAGTGTACTCCAGCCCTTCCGCCTGATTTATCTGTGCATGATTCATAGCTTCCAAATAGCTTACAATTACGTTATCCAATAGCCCTGTTCACTGAATTATTTCCATGTTTTCTTTAGAACAGAATGAGGGAAAGGCACGGACGTGGCAATACCCCCGCCCATCGCTACGAGAGAAACAAAATGATTTTTTTAAGTCCAGTCCAGCCAAAAAATTTTTCACTTATATGCTTATACACATCAAGATTTGAAAAACATGACCTTGGACGAAAAAAGTTAAAATGACAAAAGAGGGAAAAGCCATGCTCTAAATTATTTTACATTCAGACTGAAATAAGGAATACGAGGGCTCTCGTTTTCCAGTGGACGAAGGCCAAGGAGTGGATATGAGAATAACAGGCAGGGGATTAAAAGAAAGTTAGTCCACAAACGGAGAAAGCAACAAGAGCTCTGCTCCAGCTACGCACGAAATGTGCTAATAACAACACTCCACAGGCCTAGAATTAACTCATACCACCAAACCGTCCAAATTAACTTAATTACTAGTCACTCCTTAAAGAAATGTTTACAAAGAAGTTTTGTTGCTCAAATGAGGCTGCCAAAGTTGCCAAAATGTTGGCCTTCGTTGATATGGTTAGAAATCATAATCAGACAGGTAGAAATAATTTTAATTACTTTCTTCACACAGGTATTTTCAATTCTCATGATCATCCTCCTCAGTTCCTTCGTTCACATCTACCGTAACTATCCAAATACTCTGAGACGCATGACTGAGGAGAATCCAGAAAAGCAAGAAGATCTCAAAAAATTCCTAACATGGGGACGTGAGTTATCAACTGTTTTGATAATTAAAAAAAAAAATTTTTTCTTGTGTCAAGTTATGTAAAATTTTGAATTGTTTTTTTTTTTCCATAGCACAAAAGAAAGCACTCATGCTCTCAGTTCCATTCATTGGAAGTATTCTCAATGGGTTAAAAGGAATTCTTCTCTTCGTTGGAGCGTACCGGGTAAGAAGCCAATTACTACTAGAGCAACTCCAATATGCTTCTTGTCTGATCTCTCTTCTTTTTCCTTTCACGCCAGCGAAATCTGAGAGCAATCAAAACTTGGCTAATCCTGACATTTGCATTTCTCGTTGGGAGTTTGCTCACATTCGTACCTGAAGTAATTTTCACACAAGACAAAGGCTTCATAGTCTTTTTCTCAATCCTTGACTGGATTTATGAAGGCTACTCAATATGGATAGTAACCTGCCTCTACTGTGAGCTAAGCGTTGAGAGCAAGGCACAGCGGAGCAGTAACGACACAACGAGGACCAATGCCTCTCCGGCTGCTTCTAGCTCAGTAACCAAAAATGAACACTACGTTCAAAATGAAATCAACGTCGAGGATGAGCAAGTTTGTCAGGGGAGCGAAGTACAGGCCTAAATTCTTCATATCAATGTCTATCTACTATCGTCTTTCTCAAACTCTCTGACCATAAAATAATATAATTTACTGTATTAAAATTAAAAAATTGATGGGATCCGGACATAAAGATTTTTTCCTGGAGAAAAGTGATAGTGGTTTCGTCAGAGAAGCATGACCTTACCTATAAGTCCATGTACCAAAACTTTGAACTTTTTAATCTAAATATTTGAATTCTGGACTTGAATTTTCAAACTTGAATTTTTAAGGCTGACTGTTCGAAATTAAATTTCAGATTTGGAAAACCTTCTAAGTCGATTTTCTGAATTTGAATTTTCGAATTCGAATTTCAATCTGAATTGGTGAAACTGTTTTTAAATACCAATTCCCAAATTTTTATTTCTAAATTTGGATCGTAAAATTCGAAATTCTGAGTTTAAATTTCCGGTTTTGAATTTCGGGATTTGAATTTTTGAATTCTAACTCCTGAATTCATTTCAGTTTGAATGTTTGAATTCCATTCGTCGGTGTGCTTTTGCGATTGAGGACTTTTTTCCATTTTCTCTCCTAAAATTATTTTCAGCTGAGAAAAAGACGCAAAAATTACGTGTACTTAAAATTGACTTCCCGAGCAAAGTATTTCCCCGATGAAATCCTACTCTTCTCATAGTCTAACTTTCCCCAGCCATTAACCCCGCTGAGTTGACTCATCAAAGTGAGACCAGAGAAAAGCGTTGGAAATGAGAAAAAGTGGCAGGTGCATGCATTGCCTACGAAAATGGGGAGGGGGAATCCTGGGTTAGGTGAGGGAAGATAGTTTGACTGTATTTATGACTCCCACTGCCAAGAATCACAACAGAAAAAGATCCTACACCTTATGAATATCGAGTGAAAAAACACGCAACACCGGAATAACCCACTGACTTTCTCCTACTCTTCCGAGAAGAGGCAGGTGAAAGCAAAACCGCTCCAGGTCAGTCACCTCAAGAAAAATAATGCCAAAAATTTGACTGTCAGCCCTCAACTCTCATAAGAATTGGACTCTCTCAGTTTAATTGTGAGAGGAAAACACTTGAGGTGTATGGAATTCTATAATTCTTCCTAGAATTCTCTTGCTTCCGCTCCTCTTCCTCTAGTAAGTTATGAGACAAGATGTCGAACATGAGGATCACCTACTGTGGAGCCAATACGGCCATCGTCCCTGTCATTGTTGTCTGCATTTTGGACATGGTAAGCCAAGAATTAGTAGTTAAACGGGTTAAACGTACAAAAATTTAAAAAATAATTTTTCCTGGAGCTCTTTTCAACAATCGTCCTCGTGGTCCTTGGCTACATTGCATTCATGCTAAACAATCCAGAGGATTTAGAGCAAGTCGTCCAACGCATTGATCCTCAAAGAACTGGAAATCTTGCCAACTTTATTCAACAGACATGTGAGCCAACACCTAGGCAGCCAAAGATTTCTAAAATTTTTTAATGCATCTTTTCATTTTCAGCCGGAGAACAGGTTATGATGCTAACAATTCCATTGGTCAGTAACATCTTGGGATTTCTCATGGCTATCTTCCTATTGATCAGTACTCTGAAAGTAAGTTTTCTTTTTTTGAGTTTCGAGTTTTCTTTTCAAAAAACAAATTAAAAAAAATATTTTAGAAGAATTTGAAAAAAAAATTGCTATCAAAATTTTGAAAAAAAAATGAAGAAAGTTTGACGAAAAAAAAATGATTAAAAAAAAGAGAAAGGCGGCTGTGGTTTGGCAGACAGGGCCAAGCATTCGTCGGTGATAAAGTGTTAACTTATTGATGGTTTTTAGAAATGCCTCAACGCTCTCCGGATCTGGTTCATCCTCACAATGATCTTTATGCTAATCCAAATTACTATTTTCATAACACAAATAACAACGGGAAGGAATGCAGCCGTGTTTATTGTCCCTGGAATTTTTGAATACGCCTACCGGGTGTATGCCCTCTGGGTTGTACGCTGCCTCATCAAGGAAATCAATGCCATCAAAGAAGAAAGTTCAGAAGGGTCTGATGATACAGTTGTTGTGGAGCCAGAGCCTGAATAACCGCTGCCTTTCCATCTGCCGAAACACTAGTACCTCAATTTTCTTACCACTATTATTATTAGTATTTTTAATTAAATTCTTTATATAAAACCCAATCCTCCATATTAACAGTGCAGACAAGTTTTCAACAAATTTTTCTCAAATCCAACGAACTAAAACCCCGAATCTAAAAATTTTAAACCATGTTTTCGGAGAAGTAAAGTAAAATTAAAAATTCGAAAATAAAATCATCCGAAGTCAATGAAATGAATTATTTTGCGCACGCAACTCTCATTCAGTCAGAGTAGACGCTACTTAAGAAAATAAAGTAAAAACGCTTAGGGCCTCCAGTAATAAAACCCTGGACACAAGCGAAACCATAGCATGGAGTCATGGAATTCTATTTGGGCTAGAAAAAAAGGGTTTCAGAAAAAAGAAACGATTCAAATCTCTCACTCTCGTGGCACGAACAATCCAAATCTACTCAGAGAAAATAAATTCTTGACTTCAGAAATTGAGAAGTGTGTTTTAAGGCTGGCAGCTCCTAGCAATGGCAGACGCAGAGAGTAAGAAGTACTGCTGCTCAAATCGTATTTCAATTGAAGCAGTCTACGTTGGTACCCTTGACCTTGTAAGTCGCCTAACTGCAGTAAAAATTACACTGGAACTATTCAACTTTTATATATTCCTAGATCATCAGCCTCATTTTCTTTGTGGGTGGAGTAGTTTTTGCTTTCTACTTCAATTTCAAAACAGAAAGCCTTAAGGACTCTCCTAGCCAGTTTGGTACAGTGAGAAAATTCATGACCCTACGGAGTAAGTTGGAATCGCGAAAAAAAATATCAGTTTTTATAAATATTAAAAAAACGCAATGCAAAAAAAAAGCTGAAAAAGTTTTGCTAATACCAAATGACTTCTTAATCAGGTGAAACCCAAAATGGAATCCTAATTACAATCTTCACTATCATACTGGTGAAAGTCCTCCAATCTAGTTTCCTACTCCTCACATCCATGACGGTAAACCCATTCAAAATTTCAAAGTCCCACTGATAGCTTATAAGCGATAGCCAACGAGCTCATTTTCATTTTAAAAATTCCTTGAAGGAATTTCCTTCTGTAAATTGCAGGAAAACTTTTTACTCCTAAAATTTTGGGTTCTGTCAGCGATACCAGTTGGGGCTTCAGCGTCTGGGCTTGGATTCTTCCTAGCTTACTATGCAAAGGAGAAACTCCTACTTGGCTGCCTAGCCATGCTATATCTCTTATTCCAAATCTACGAGTTTTGGATCATAAAAGAATACACGATTGAACTACGGAATGTTCCCTCAACAGACAGTCAAATCAATCTAGAGGAGTCTCAAGCTCGGGAATAACTTAACAGCACATCATTTTTTAAATGTATTTGAAGACGGAATTTGTTTTCCTTTTCTTCCGAAAAAAATAAATGCGAATCGATAATCATAATAAAAATTCTTAAAACTGGAACAAGAAAGAAAGCAAGGAGTGACATGCGAAAAACTAATTAAGACAATCAAACCTAAAGATTGGAAACGATAAAAACATTCTTCGCATGCTAGACTCTTAGTTTTAGCATCTACTTTGAAAAAACAATATTTTCTTGATGAGGGGCAAGGGGAAAGGGGCAATATTCAAGGGGAAAAAATTACGAAAGGTTAGAATCTGCTAAATCCCGTATTAGCATTTTACTTTTCTCACAGCATTCCACAGAAATGGTTTACACAACTCGGCCTGTCACAAAATTTTGCTGCTCCGATCACCCTGAAACGGAAGTAAGGATCCTTTCAACGTTTAGCATTGTAAGAAATTCAAAATTCCAAATTTTCGTTGAATAATTTGTATAATTCCCAACAAAACTTGAGTATTTTTTCATTGTCATTGTTAAGCAGATCTCTTCAACCGTTTGCCTGTTTCTCCTACTCCTCTCTTACGCTAACTTACAAGATGAAGGGGGTTATCATCCGCCCTTACCTAATGCTACACCGCCGAAAAATTATTCTACAGATTTCGCAAGCGAAAATTCAACCTGTTTCAATGAGATTAAGATGAAAGAGCAAGGCAATGAAACCCAAGCCTTCAGCAACGAAACCGCAACAAATAACTGTACGATTTTGGAGGAAATTGACGGAACGATTGATCCGACGCAGTCCACAGCGCTGACAAAGCCGACTAGCCAGGGATCCACTACAGCAGTGCCAGGCAGGGAATCAAGTTCGACAAAATCGACAAGGAAAAAGGAATCGATTTCTACGCTTGATTGGCTATGTCGACTTTTCGTATGGGAAAGTAAGCCCTTCAACCTTGAAATTCATTTAACAAATAATCAAGTTTAAAAATTAAAACAGGAAACGCCGAGACGTTTTGGATTTTGCTGCCTTTCCTATGGAATGCGTCTGACCTGATCAGAGCAGCCCTGCTCTTATACGCAATCAAAAGAGTGGGTGGGAAATTAATATATCCCTAGAAGATGAATCAACAAAGAGCTTATTTAAAAAAATTTTTCAGAGGAAAGAAATTCTCTTAACCGTCTGGTACGTCTTAACATACGTGAACACATTGGCAGGGATCCTAATTTTCTACCCAATATTCGTCAAATATAAAACTGGAGATTTGCAAGCAGCCTTCATCGTCATGTTTCTCCTTCTCCTCTTCTACAACTGCTACTCGCTCTGGATCGTCAATACCTTAATCAAGGAGTCAAAAAACAAAAGCTCCGCCAATTCCGATCCAGTACTCCACAGCGCCCACCTGCATGTCCACAACAGCAGCTGCGCCTGTGACATAGGGAATT
>JABASM010000190.1:0-19764 GCA_019776545.1 Brachystomella parvula
GTGCGCGATATACACGAGGTGCGCGCTATACATGATTGAGTCGTGGATCAGGCAGCTGCGCGCTATATACGAGGTGCGCGCTATGCACGAGGGCGCGCTATACTCGAGGAAATACGGTAGTTCCTAGCAATACCACAAGTGAAGCCCATCTGTGCTGGGTCATTATTTACAAGGAAGCGTCAGCCTAGCAGCCGCCGGCCCAGCACGTGCAACGCCAATCCCGCCTTCCTGTTTTTGTTCCAGGTCAGGTGATTTCAGATGGTTAGTTAACACTTGACTTTCCAACGCCTTGTCCTCCGCTATCCGGAATTCCGCGCATGGTCCTATTTATTTTTCATTCCTGCTTTTGAGATTTTGAGAACAAACTTTTGAGATGGAGCAGAGACGTCCGTGGCCGTGTTTTTTTCACATGTAAGATTTCAACCTTTTTTCAGTCAAAAAGATTTCAGCAGCTTTCCTTTTCAACTTCAAACAAAAAATGTCCACGCGTAAAGTTAGTAATCGATGAAGTTAATTAAATTTTGAATTTAAATATCTTTGTTTTTCTCTGCTGTAGTGCGAGGTTTTTAGTTTCGTTGGGTTTCAGCATCAGTCGACATTTCCTGAAAACCTTGTTCTACGGCGGCAGGCCACATGCGATTTTGCAATTGCGATTTTAATAACTATTTGAAATGTTGTATGTACGGATTACACCAGGGGATTGTCAAACTATTCGGAATTTCGGCGGTAGCTAAAAGAGCAAATTATCATCCATTTCTGAATATAAACAGCTGCCGAGGTGTACTAGAAACTGTATCTGTCTACTAGCAGGTTTGATAATTTCACTAATCAAACTTGGTTTATAAGTTTGTTCCAGGCTGAGGTCAAGTTTTTTGTTGTTCTAGCGTATGTCTATGGCGGTCACCGTGCCTTTGTGCTGTAACGGGTGGGAGGAGACGGAAAGAGAGGTCGCGAGAGAAACTGACGCGAAATAAAAATCGTTATTTCAAATTGCATTTTTTGCTATTAGGATTCGCAGATTCGAGAAGTCTATGCAGATTTTGAGTCCCGCCTTTCAAATCCTGCTGGCAGGGCACAGGACTTTTGGCTTTAAGAGCCCCGGCAGCAGGATTAGAAAGGCGGGACTCAAAATCTGCATAGACTTCTCGAATCTACTATTTTGCTGTATTTGCAAACTAAATTCTGTCAGGCAAAAACTTTTTGCGGAGCACCGAAACTGGTTTCGGAAATCCGAACGGCTTGGTGCGGCAAGTGTTAATTCTCAGTCTCCGATTCATAAAGAAAGCCCCCCCATCATCAGTTCATTGTTTACAATGATCTGCGAAATGTCAGACAAGATTTTCTTAATTTAATTGTTTACGCAATTACAATTAAGTAGCTGCCGAAGCAAGTTCAGCTGATTTTTAGATTAAGTAAGTTGCAGATCACTGAATCATTAGCTTGGTGTTAAATTAACGTTAACATTATTCTTTCTTTTGTTCTCGTTGAATTGAAGGTAAAAAGCAAATCAAGGCAATCAAACTACTAAAAATGGGAGCTGTGGATGTGTACAATACTTTGAACCGCTACATCATTTCGGACTGTACGGATAATAGCAGCAGCGAGTATCGTCTCTGCTGCTTGATTGTCTCAGTACATGATTTGTCAGATGCGACTTTGTTCGTAAAAGATTTATGGTAAGGATAAGGAATGTTAACTACGTACTGCGTAGCATTACGTTAATGTTCCCTCTGTTTTAGGGCAGAGAAAGACCTGCTCCGAAAGGGAACTCACATAGGGATCGTGGGCGTGGAAATGGATGCCGACAGAAGGTTCTTCGTTGACAGGGACAAGGGGTTCTTGATAGTTGAACCTGACGTGCTTGTTTCCACTACCGCCGTTGTCTCTACGTTCTTTTGTGAGCGTAAAACCGTGTTTAATGAGAGAATGAGGCTCGCTACTAATAATGGCGCTATTTTGGACGGTCTGATTAGTCACGAACTCATCGGCCGAGTAAGTTAATAAACTATAGGTTGTTGTTTTTTTTGTTTGTTTGTTTGTTTTTTTTTTTTTTGCATTAGTAAATGATTTTTTTCTTGCAGGGCATGCTTTTGGATCCCGGTAGAAGAGATCGTACTCACATGGAATCTATTGCAAAGAAACTAATTCACACTTCCGGAATCATGCTGAAGGCCTATGCTTTGGACATGTCGAACCAGGATCTTATAACGCTAGTAAACGGCTTGATCAGCTACGTACTTACTTTCTTCGATGAGAGATATGATGGGAAAATTGGGAATCACCAAAACGTACAAATCGAAAGGGCCGTTGATATTGAAGACAGTATTTGGAGCCCGATGCTTGGCTTGAAAGGAAAGTTTGATGCAAGTGTGAAGACTCGGTTGCCAATTACAGGAGATATTTCTGTAAGCTAAATCTGGAAACAAGGACTTTGGTTTTTTTTTTTTATTGGTTTTGAAATTCGTGTATTACATATAGGTCTCGCCCTTTGAAATAAAAAGTGGTCATATGGATCCTACGAATTTAAAAGGAAAGACTGATCATATTGCTCAAGTCCAGCTCTACTGCCTCCTCATGAATGAGCGGTACCAGAATGTGACCTCAGGACTTCTGTATTATCTTAAGTAAATTTTTTTCATCCCCTCCTCCATGGAATATCTAGCTGTAAAATTTATTGTTTGTAGGCCTAATACGTTGATCGAGAGCAAAATGGATCGGCAGTTTTTGCAGCCATTGATTATTTCTCGTAATCGTTTCGTGATATCTCAGAAAATTACGAACGGAACCTTTCCGGATATTCCCAGAGCCTCTGTCAGTACAAGGATTTGTGAGAAGTGTGAGCATCAAACCATTTGCTCCATGTTGATCCGGTAATTATTTTAGCATATAATAATGCATGAATTAAAACAATAATTTACAATGAAGAATTTTTACTGTTAAGTACAACCCCGGTTACCTCGTTAGGCGAACACAAGAACGCAACTGAAGCTTGGTTGATTAAAACCCTGCACTACTTATCTCTAGCTGAAATCGATTTCTTCAAAGACTGGTTTACGGTTGTTACTGCTGAAACCGAAGCATTGGATAAGCAAAACAACGTTAAAACTCTGTGGACGGTTCCTACTCATAAAAGGTTAGCTGAAAAATTTAAATTTTTTAAAAGTTACATTCGAAAAATGTGTATTTTAACGTACAGAGAAATTGCCGGTCGCTGTATATCCAAAATGGCATTCAAATCGTCCAGGGATTGCAGCTTTCGTGGGTATGAAGGTGTATATGCCGTATTTACTAGACCCGAGATCGATCCGTTTGATTTCTCAAAATTGGAAATCAAACCTCAAGATCTTTTGATTGTCAGCACAGATAGGGATCTCTGTATTCATTACGGTATTGTCGAATCTATTGACCCACCAAATATCGTGCTGAGAATGGATAGGTAAGACCTATAATAATTCTACTTTTGTTCCCGGGACTTAGGCATGTTACTTCTTATCGTCCTGCAGATTAAGCAGCCAATTGAGTGCTACAAAGGATTCACGGTGTATTCCACTTATAACACTGGATAAAGTTCAAAGCTTTTCTCCTATGATGGCTCAGTATGGGTACCTTCAGGGACTGATGGCTAACAATACGCATGCAGAGCGGCTTCGGAATTACATTTTCAAAAGGTAAGTCGAGCTTTTACGTTTTGAATCCGATCGAAATAGTTTACTCTTGCGACTTTTTGTTTCAAAGGACTGTAACCAAATTTCCTGGCGTTAAGAAGGAGGAATTTCTTAAACATGGTTCTTTAAAAGTCTACAACAGACTGCAGAAGGAGGTTATTGTGAGTGCCATCCGGACGGATAGTTTCCTTTTTGTGAAAGGAATGCCTGGCACTGGTAATACAGAGCCGATGAGGGCGTGAATCTTAGCTAAATTGAAGACATTTTTGTTCGTCCTCATAGGCAAAACGAAAACCATAGTCGGAGTGCTGAAGTTCCTCACAAGTATGGGAAAGTCCGTTCTCGTAACCGCTTTTACTGGGACCGCTGTTGATAACATCCTCATCAACTGCTATGAAGAAAAAATAACAGGGTTCATGCGTGTTGGACAACCTAAGATTGGTGAGTATGCCATAACCTACTCATGTTCTAACACGAAAAAGAAACCCTAGTTTGGAATTCTAGCTCATTTTGCTGTCGCTGAACGCACTGACAAGGCTTTTACTGAGCTTTCCAAGAATCTCGACGAAATGAGAATTAAGTTTAACAGTATTGTAAGTAATAAATTGCTTTCTTCTAGATTTTTTTTTCAATTCATTGTCTGAATTTTTTAGCCCATCATAGCATCCACCCTCCTCAATTTGAAGCATGAAATTTTCCAAGTTAGGAAATTCGACTACGTGATTGTAGACGAAGCATCCCAAGCACTTCCATCTGCTGTCTTCGGTGCCTTCCTCCTTGCAAATAAGTACATTCTAGTTGGAGATACTGATCAGCTTTCCACGGTTCTCGCTACCACGGTCACCAAGTAAGCAAAAATAATTAGGCTTCTCAGGCAATCCCATACTTATTCATTGCCCGCTATTCTGCAGGGATCTCCAGCTGGATGACAATATATTTTCTATGATGGCTACTGAAGAAAATTCGAGAATTCTCAGTGAGCAATACCGAATGAACGATGAGATCATGTACCTCTCCAACCAGCTTGTCTATAATGGGACCATGACGTCGAATCCCAGCGCATCTGATAGACGGCTCAGAATTCCTGGCAGGCCTTTGGAAGTATTAAATTTTAATGAAGGCAACGATCCATATAAGAGGCTAATGGTGCATCGCATTTTGAGCTGCAGTCTCAAACATTCCGTGGTATTTGTGAATACCGCTCCTGAGACAACAACGGAACTAAGAGTTGATTCTTCACTGGCAAATATCGGAGAAGCTCGATTTGTTACGGACACTGCCAAGACATTTTCTGCTGTACGTACTAATAGAGATCCTTAATTCAATATTTATTTCATTCAAGTATGACTCTTCCACCAAACTTTTCTCTTTGCATAGCTCGGCATTCTGGCTCATCAAATAGGAATCATTGCTCCGTACCGTGCTCAAGTGAATACCATTCGGGCGATGCTCCAGTCTTCTCCAGGCACATGCGCTATCGAAGTTAATACCGTGGATCAGTACCAGGGACGAGATAAGGATATCATCATTTGCAGCTTCACGAAAACAAGAAGTAGTGCTGCTACCTCAGCTCAAGACTCCCAGGAGGAGAGAAAAGTAACTAGTTTAGTTTTAGTCACCTGAAACCAGAATGGCAGTTTAATTTGTTTCTGTTTTCATTTCAGGCCGGCATACTTGAAGATGTAAGAAGACTTAATGTAGCCTTGACTCGAGCAAAAGTCAAGCTAATCATGATTGGAAATCAGAACGCCCTGATGTCTTTCAGACCCTTGAAGAAACTTTTCGGAATTCTTCGTGAGGATCAGATCCATACTATCACGGAAATTCCTTCGTGTTAAGCTTTTCATGTGCCAAACCAACTTTCAATAGTAGGCCACTTTTGATACGTGAGATTTGAGAATAAATTTTCTTAAGATTCAGTACAACCCGAACCGTTCAAACAATTCTTCACTCCGGTTCCAGCTCTTCTACTTCTTCTTCGTCACTGAAGTAACCATTCTTCAGGATTCTTCCTTTCTGCCGTTTTGAATTGTCCATAATATTTCCAAAATAGCCACCAGAAGCTACCTTCTCTCTGTATTCATATTCATCCTGTTTTGAATTCTGTTTAGAAGGCGAAGACCACATCATTAAGTCTGCTGGATGGCATGAGGAATGAATTATTAAAGGAAATACTGACCTCTTCCTTGATCGCTGCACTAAGAGTGTCGACTTCCTCAGCTGATGATAACCCCGACTCTTCGTCATGTGAAGCAGTATTCGTGGATTTGTCCTTGTCTCTGTTAACTCTCCTCTTCCGCTTCGTTTTTACTGGAGTACGAGAGCCTAGAGTATTTTTTGGGCAGGAATGACTAAGATGGCCGTAGTCTCCACATTCATAGCACCGACTTTTGTCTGGATACTCCCTCCGTCGTGAGAACTCATCGCTGCGTCCGTTATCCTTTGCAATGCTACATTTAATACGACGTCCAAACATCTATAAATTCAGGATCGCATTTTTAATTCAATTGGTTTACATATACTGCCATCGAGACTTTTACCTCAGTTCCATTGACTTCATTTGTGCACTTCAGCGCATCTCCTGAGTTTCCAAACAAGATAAATGCTACGCCTTTAGATTTCCTGGTGACTCTGTCCTTGACCACAGTAACTCTAAATATACAAAATTTTAGTGCTGTTTGCCTTAGCTAGCTGACAAAAAAACCCAAAAGACATACTTAATCACTCTCCCATAAGCGGAGAAGGCCTGGAAAAGGTCATTGTTCGTCAGTGCAAAGGAGAAGTTAGAAACATACACAGTTTTACTCGCAGCTTTATCGGCAGCACTCATTCCAAACTTGGATAATCCTAGCTGATCCCAAAGTAATTAAATCCCAACACAAAGATCCTTAACCAAGTTATCACAAAATTCATTTGAGCAACAAACTTAATAATTCAGTTAAAGATTAATTTTTTTCGTGTTAAAAAATTTATTAGAAACGAAAATATAAGAATTGGAAAACACTGGGCTTGAAGACCATTTTCCCACAGAAAATGGATTAGCCGAAAAGGATGATAGTGGATAGGACGCCGCACGCGACTTCAAAACTCAAGCCGAGATTTTCATTTTAAAGACCTTGCTCTTCCCTTTGACCTTTTTAAAGATTATTAGGATCCAGCTCAGAATTTTACATGATAATAAATAAGTTTGTTCATTTTCCAATGCATAAACTTCATTTTAAATTCCAGAGTTCCAGCCCTGTTCTCTCGTTCATTGATCCCCATTCCATAAGTGGACTAAAAAATAAACTAGCGGGAACCGACCAGGGCTTGAGGTACTTAGATGGAAATGGCGGCCAAAAACAGTATTCAGCTTGCGAAAGTCGCTATAAGAAGGGAATTGAAACAGAGACTTCGCTCAATGACTTCTGCAGAACGAATCCGCCAATCCAAAATTGTCACTGACATGGTAAGATCAACAGGCAATAGGTGAACTAGAAATTTAGATTAAAAAAAAATTGTACTAAAGGTTGTTAGTTTAATTTCAGGTTATAAATAGTCCACAATTTCAGCAAAGTAAGCGAATCAGTGTCTATTTGAGCATGGAAGAAGAAGTTAGTACGATGGATCTTGTGAATTATATTTTCGAGACTGGACGCCAATGCTTTGTGCCAAGGTACCGAATCTCCCCCTCATAAATATTTTAGATTCATTCTGGTTTTAGATGGAAGGATAGCTGTCAATATTTTTATTTTTTGAATTAGCTTCACAAAAGATAACATGGAAATGCTAGAAGTATTTTCAATAGAAGACTATCAAAATTTACCCGAAACCACATGGAACATCAAGCAACCTGAGAGAGATCCGAGCGGAGGAAGGGAAAGAGCCGACGCCATGACGGCAGGCAAGTATTACTGCTGAGGCCCATTCCTTACCGTCTCATGCTAGTAATTTGATTTGCTTAGGTTTAGACTTAATAATTCTACCTGGTCTTGGCTTCAGCGTCAATCCAAATTCCAGTACAAAGGAATGGGTGCGACTAGGCCGTGGAAAGGGTTCGTATTTTTTTATGATTCAACTAATTGCGAATTCATGAACCAATGAACATCTTTGCTTTTCACCAGGATACTATGATACTTACTTGGCAAAAATCTCGGAACGACATTCAGGACTGACTACCATCGGCCTTGCGTTCCAAGAGCAACTTGTGGACTCCATACCAGCGGCCGAGCACGATAGGCCAGTTCAAATAGTTTTTCATGCTTGACAAAATAATGGAGCAAAGGGAGAAAATTAAGATGATTGCAACAGAACGCTATTTTTAATTTCCCAAGCGAAATAACAACTACAAATTATTTTCCTCATCCAAGTTTATTTCTTGATCCGGCTCATTGGATTTCATTCGCCTAATAGCAATGAGAGCATTGACTCCTTTCATCCAGCGTCGCTTGGTGACGTAGTTCTTCAGCTTCTTCGTGTCAATTTTTTGCAGATGGCTATTTCGCATCCAGGGATGATTTAGGCAGCCGTTGGCTGAATTTCGGGCTCTGTACGAGTCAAAAATTCTCATGAATTAATTAGCTAAAAGCTCCCAATCAGTATCCTTCGGTGTGAATACTCCTGATTTTCATTCTTCTAGATACCCCTAGCTTTTCACACTAAACGCTCAGCTTCATTTTAATTTTGTGCTGCACTAATTTATGATGCCAAACTACTGTCAACCTCCTTAGTCCTGTCTGGATCAGCCCTTACGAGACCGAATTCGATTCTTACAACCCTTACAGACCCTTGCCCTTTTGAGTCCAACAAATTCATTCGAGCTGTTAGATTCAGGAGTTAGAATTTAGTTCAAACGAGTCAAGAATTAGCTTGGCTTTCTAAAAATTCACAGCAAAGAAAAAATGCAGTTATTGACAATCAATCAACTCAAATCATGCATCATGCTCAAAGATCTGTTTCACAGATAAGCCAAAAATCTCGTACTTTGATCTGGAAAATTGTGTTGATATTTTTTCCTTTTTTGCGGACGGATTAAATCTCTTCCAAAACTTATCTTCCAATATTTTCTGATATTCTAATTTCTTAAAATAGGCCGATTTCAGAGTGCAGCTTTCTCAGCTCTTCAGATTTTTTCCTGAGTTTGATAAAGATTTTATCAAACCTAAAAGCAGTTAAGAAGAACTTTTTTTTATTTGAGACAGATTTTGCTTCTTGTTTCTTTTAAAGCTCAGCTTTTTTTTAAACTTATGCTAGAACCTATGTCTTATTCTATTAGTTGAGTTCACATAGTACATAAAAATTTAATTTTTGTCTCGTTAAGTCTGATCCGAATCGCCTGAGATAAATGAAAAAAAGCTGGATTTTTATTTATACATTTCGAATTTCAATTTCGAATGCCATCGAATGCTAAAAATTTTAGAGACGCCAAGCGATCTTAGCGTCTTCATGTTAGGAAATATTGGGTCAATCGAGTGTTTTTTTTCTTTGGAACTATCAACCGTTTGAAGTATCTGAGGAGGAAGCGGCGCTGGGGTGGTAGGTAATGAGGGAACAGGTTTCTCACTGTGCGTTGACCTCTCCCCAGGAGCACTTCCTTAGTGCTGGGTTACATTTGTGGTGGTGATGATGTGTCCTCATGATTTGCAGCTCTTCATGAAGCTGGTAAGAGAATCTGCGAATTTGACTCACAATATTTAATCCAGATTTCTGAGAGGGCGGGCCACTAGACTCTAAATGTTGATTATTGAGGCTTGGGGTTGGGGTATGAATGACAGGTGGAGGGATGGGACTGGGAGACTTTCTGTGGACATCCTGTGGAGTCCCGTACAAATGGGTAATAATTCCGCGTGGCCTGTCGAACAAGTAGGCATTATCTGTCCATCGGGAGACAAAGTTTTTGAGATGGTCCTTAGTGAGGTCCAAGCTTCCGCGTTTCCGGTTAAACCTTGAGCAGGAAGAGAAATGGCCACCGACTGGAGATGGAGACAAGGAAGGAGTGAGACGAATGGAGGAAGAGCTTCTGGATCGCGTGTCACCTCCTGACTCTTCCCGTTCCTCATTATTAAAGTCGTCATGTTGAGAGGCAGAGTCTGAGCCAAATAAGACCTCATTGTTAGCAGTGTTACTACTAGGTACAGGGGATTTGGGGAGTGGATCAATCTCTTCATCTTCTAGGGAAGAGGCTATCATGTGGATGTCGGATTCTATACTGCTACTGCTACTAAGCTCACGATCATCAGAACAATCTCCGGTTTCCTCTTCTGCAGATTCGATTCCAATTGACAGCCCTTCACCCCTTGACCACCCGTCTTTCTCAGCTTCGGACACAGGTGGGAGCACCGCGAGCCAGGGGTGCTTAAGAGATTCTGTAGCTGACAGTCTTTCACTAAAACACAAAGAGATTAAGTAATCCATTACAATCCAACTGCAAAAAAAGCATAACCTAAGATTAACTGAAGAATCTGCCATTTTCACGGATTATAAATTGGAATTTAAAGAATGTCCAAAGTACAGGGAGCTTTTATTACAGTAGGTCCTCTGAATTGGAAACTCATAGCTCCTCCTAGTGCTACTGTAAAACTCAAAATAAATTCAGCTACTGTAATAACTGGGTTTGCTAATTGCGCAGTTAACCTGGGCTGGAGGAAAAATTTCTGGAAAATTCTCTGACTTTCAAAGAACATTCCTCCCTAGTTTTCAGATTTTAAGTTCAGTGTTTTCAAAATGGGACGATTTGAAAACCAATGCTTTACAAAATGAGCTGTCCAGAATTTTTCTGGGAGGAGAAAGTCGATTTTATCGACAAGGCAAGAAATTCTGCCAACGTTCCGCAAGCAAGTGGGATCGAAGACTTCTGGGCATTGTGCAAGGACGAATTTGCAGCTCGACCTTTTCCAGAGAAAACCAAGCGAGGATTCGTGCAGATTTGGAAAAATATTTCAAGAAAAGTGGGTTAAAAGTCGAGAAAGAGATAGTTGACCAGGCCTTTAGCTTTCTCCGGGAGATTGGTAGGTCTCGATAGGACTATGTGTGACTTCAGTGATAAAAAAAATATTAAGATATGAGATACACACACTAGGTTTCTGTTAAATAAATTATTTTGCTTGTTTGGATAAAAGCTCACTATAATTTGGACATTCTTTATTATGCAAGCAGGGAGCAAAAAAGCAGTGACATGCTCCAAAATTAGAGGTTTACTGCTAAAAAGCAAGTGTCAGGGATTAGGAAAATAAATCTTGATTAAGAGAATAATAAGAGAGGCATAATTCCAAATTGAGGGCGACATAGTGACGCCTAGGAACTGATCCAGGTTCAGCCTTACTCTGTTAGACTCTTAGATTGTCATTGTAATTTTAGAATTAAATGACCGACAGATGCACAAGCAAGACGTAGATAGGAGGCTCCAAGCCTCCAAATTATCCTCGTCTAAACAAAATCTCAGAAAACGACTAATAAGTTTCCATCCAGGCTCTGCCAAAAATTTGAGGGTGTTAATTTAAAAGCTGGCAGATCATTCCAAAAGATTGTATTTTTTTTCCTGTCTAACTGTAACAGAATTAATGAAAATACTTTGAACCTTTTCAAAATAACTCCGCTGAAATTCCTAGCCAGTGTTCTTAGCCTAGGGACGCCTCCCACCTTAGGATAATGCTTAGAAATTCTTTTCCGTTATTGCCACGTCAAATTAAATCTTGCATCAGTTATTCCTTGCAGTTGACTTGGCGGCTGGCTGGACATGAGGTTGGCAATGAATTAGGATTAAATTACAAGAAAGTGGTGATGGTAATCTTTGAAATTAAAGAGTTGCATAGTAATTGGACTACCTCTAGCTCTCAGGATTAATTCACTTAAATCCTATCTAATAATGTGAGCTTGCCAATTTGCAAAAATCCTTTTGTTGGTTTTGATATTCATAACCACCCCTCCATCATCTACCCCTTCTTTTGCACCTACTTAAAGTTACACAACTCTAAAAATTAACCATGATTACATTAAGTCGTAAAAATGTCCTCCATTATTTAAGAAAACCTTGGATATGGGCCTATAGTTCCTGAGCTGCCAAAATGGAGTGGGGGTGTAAAACTGATAAGCGGAATTAAAATGAAAAGTGCTACTTCCACTTACCGCTTGTCTTTTGTGAGTAGTTTGGAGATGAAGTCTTTGGCCTCATCCGAGATCTCATCGAAGGACTCATCATCGAAATCATATTTTGCAATTGTGACATTTGCCATCGTCTCCACATCCGTCTCACCCATGAAGGGGGAGAGGCCTGAGAGAAGAACGTAGGTAATTACGCCGATTGACCACATATCCGTGGCATAGGTAATCTCCTCGAAGTTCACTACTTCCGGGGCAACGAATTCTGGGGTTCTGGAGTGAAAAGAAAATTTCATTGTTAAGAACCATTGTTATCTCGGAATGCTTGATGAGTGGTATATAACTTTCTCCAATAGCTTACCCAAAGAGAACCTATAAAAATAAAAATTATAATTTTTAAGTTCCGCAATCCCATAGCCCAGGATAGTATAAATCCTATTGAGAGTTTTCTAACCTGTAACTTTTTTGTAGGGTCATAAAATCTTGCCAATCCGAAATCAATTATTTTAACACGGTTCCCATTTTTGGAGAGGCAAAGAACGTTCTCTGGTTTCATGTCCAAATGAATGATGCTTTTGGAATGGATGTATTCAACTGCTTCACATATTTGACGTACAAAGACGACGCATGCCCTCTCTGTGAGAACAAATTCGTCCTGAATGACCCGGTCAAAAAGTTCTCCACCACTCACCCTAAATATGACCAAAATAAAGGTTCCTTTTAATCTCAACTAAAATAAACAGTTTCGGCCATTCTTGAAATTCTGCCAAATGGAATGAAACAAGAGGATTCTCCCGTGGACAAGACAAGAGATCCTTCGATAATAGCTTCTTTTCATTGGCAGAGAAGAATAGAAGCTATAAGCTATTTTCCTCACATTTCAAGGACGAGACAGGTCTCGGAACGTTGAACGTCTTCAATGGCGTCGAAAAGTTGGATGAGGCGGGGATGTTGGAGTCTTCGCATGATCTCAATCTCTCTCTCTACATTTCGTTTTTCTTCCTTTCTTTTTGTAGTAACAACTTTGGCTGCCAGGGTCAGACCAGTAACTTTATCGCGGCAGCGATACACTCTTCCGAATTTTCCTCTATTTTTTTTAAATCATTCAATTAAGTCAATTGTTTTGTTTGGAAAAAAAAATTAAGTCTTGACCTCCCAATCTCATCCAGAATTTCATAAGCCTCTCGAATGGAGGTATCCCGTCGGAGCGTGACATCGCGATACGGAAATGCAGGCTCGACTTCTAAAACAAAAGGAGACGCTTAGCTTCTAGTAACTTTTTTCCTATCATGCCCTTCTTTGGGCTTAGAAAAAAATTTAAAGGAGAAAAAATAATTTAGCAAAAAAATACGATTCTCTTTTGTTTTCTTTTGCCATGTCGTCCTTACTCCCGGAAATTCCGCAAACCCTTACCCCGGTGTGGAAAAGGCATAAAGAATTGAGCAAAGGATGACAGGAAGATTTTCTAAGAGCTTTAACTGTAATATTGACAATGAAATGACAAAAATATTGTCTGTCATTCGTCATTCTGCTGGGCTCCTGGGAGTGGTTAAAAAAAATTGCCAACTTGTAAATGGTACTTTACCCAACGCTCTCACGCCACTTAAAATTGTGCAGTTACATTATAATGTCCTAACAAAATCCTCACAAATTGAATAAATATTAACACATAATTCTTCAAGAATTTAAAACTTTCAAGTGCTAAGTAGTGTCAAACAAAAAAGAATTTTTTACTTACCATCAACAGGATCAGATTCGTCGACAATGATCATGATGAGAAGAAATGGAGACGTTTAACTTCAGTTTCTGTGGAGAGAGGAAATTATAGCGAATTAAATAAAGAAAACCCATTTTATGAGAAATATCTGCTACTTCTGGAAAGCATCTTCTCCAGTCAAAATTTTAAATGCCTTGAATTTTTTTTTTGAGATCTAAACTTTACGAGAATTTTAAGACAATTTCGTTGTTTATTTTTTTTATAAGGTTTTGCCAGTCAACGTCCCAGGGGAGCGACCTGATATATTGGCCAAGGGTGCTCGACTGTTCCAGATTTTCCAATTCGTTTGTCATCAAATGTTAGTAAAACTTAAACCTGATGTCAAGGCAAAACCCTTGAAATCGATAAGCAAGCCAGGAGCTCGAGTTCCTTCTCTACTTGATTTCTTTCTTGGAATACTATACAAATCTGGGCCAAATCCCACTTGCTGACATTTAGAAACCATAGAAAATTTACATATTATTTTCTCAAGCTAAAATAAAAGACTTTAGACAGAGGACAGACTCTCGGCATGGGCTGTACAGACAACAGCCCTTGATCCTTTTTCGTCCAAACCTATAAACATTTTTTTAACTTTCCTTATGTCCATAAGAATTGTAAAAAACCTGTAACACGCCTTCAAGTCTAGCTTCAGCCTAAACAAGCGTTTAAACCCCTTCCCACGCAGTTATATTTACTGCACTTGTAAAATACTACTCTCTCTCTCATTGGGTCTTAATCGAATTTGATTTATTGAACGGAGGAAAATACTGTAGTAGTAATTAGGACCGTATTATTCTGATCACGGAATAAGCCGGCGGAAATTCATTCCCAGTCTCTCTGAGATGCTGACCTTTAGAAATTGGGGAATGATTTTTGTAGGAGTCATCGAATTAATCGAAATTCATCCAGTTAATCAAGCCACCGCCTACGTTGGAAGGGATGGTGGGTGGAATAACCCATACCAATAATTTCCATAAGGAAAAACTAAGAAGCTGGTTTCAGTTCAATGAGCACCTGGGAAGCTTCTGTGGTTCTTTGAAATGAAGCAGTTCTGGAAGAAACCGTTCTTTCCCATATCATTATTTCCATTCATTATTTACGAGGCTTACATGCCCGAGACCCTCTCATCCCATTATTCCCACCGTGTAATAATCCCTCTCAAAAAATTGTCATCGAAATCAGAATAAATTAACCCAGCCTACTTTAGCTGTATACCTTTAATGAAAATGGGAACATGTCATTGTTCTCCCACCGCCACCTTGTCATTATTAACATGCAGCTAATAGGAGGAGATTGCCCTCTTGTCTTTTCACTATTCTCAACTTACCGTTCTTTCTTTTTTGTAATATTTTTATTATTATTAAAATGAGAGCAAATAAAAAATTGAGGATAGGAATTGACGCGAATAATAAATTCTTCATCTGCATTTTCTCATTTCCGAAATTGTCTTTTGTCTTTTTTGAGGAAATTTTTGGGCGTCGGCCCGAATTTCCGGGTAAGTGATTTCTGCAAGTCAAGTGGACTATAAATTTGATATCTTGAACATATGTCACAGAGTAGAAGGGAGGGGGCAACCATTACTGTCCCTACTGTCAAAATATTGAAAGTTGGTGATGAGCATGTGTAAATTCAGTATGGATGATAAAGTAATTACTCGGTATGAAGCCATATTTGGATTAAGCCTCTACTTTTCGTTACGTCTTCTTCCTTTGGATTTATTGGATTTGGATTAGCTGTGAATAGGTGTGCTTCCTTATAAGAATAAATCAAATTAAGAAAATTACAAAATACCTGCTTACTGTCAAGTCCGAGATTTGTCATCAAAAATTTGAAGCGCGTTACATCATAAATATTGGTTCAAAAATTATTCAGTGCTCCAGCCTCAAATTTTCTTTTTTTACTTTTTAGCTACACCTATTTTTTAATTCTCCGTGTCTTGGAACAAAAATAGGGAAGCTAAATTTAGAATTTCAAGATCGAGGTACAGAAACCCAGATTTCTTTCTCAAGGTTTGCAAAGATGAAGAATGGGTAGAACACATGGCTTGTTGAAGTACCGCATTAGATTCTTCATATCAAAGCTGGGATTTCGTACTATATTTGCTTATACGCTATGTCAACTTAACTACAACGAGCATTCTGCAGTTTTTTGCTATGGAAATTTATTTAAAGCCTTGGGTACGGTCGGGGTCAAGAAAAGTAGTCATGCTTTTATAAAACTTAAAAATTTCCGTTCAGCCTTATAAAACCTGCTACGGTACGAGCAGTTTAAAATTAATTTCAAAATTTGAATCAGCGGATGTTTACTCTGTCCTAATCTAACTGAATAACCATAAACACCACGATTCTGAACAAAAGTCCAGAAACAAACAAAAGAGGAAGCATAGGGCTTGGAATGAAGTGCGTCAACGCTTCATTTTATCAAAAGGCATCAGAAGACGGTAGAAAAGAATCACCACACAGGTTACGTGATCTTGCATCTTATGATTTTGTTAGAAAGAAATTGATTATAACTTCTGGGTTCGTCATGGATCGTCTAAAATCTCTACAGGAAAAGCATTTCTCTAAAACCAGCCACCCTAACGCAGAATTTTACAACAATAAACTCTTTTCTTTTCTTATTATGATTTTTTTTTTATCTTGGCTGATTAAAATAAAGGACACTCTTCCACAACTCATAATTCTCTCAAACGTTAAATGCTCACCTGATATTAGGAAGGGAAAGCCTGAGTTAAACTGATTTCGTTAAAAAAAATGTATGGGAAACTGCAGTTCCAAGCTAAAAATTTCCTTTATCCTCCTAAATATGAACAATTAACCTTGTCTCTCTCATTATTAATTCCACCCGTTTTATTTAGGTGGCCTTGACCGTAATAGAAAATAAGTCTGCTATGAAGAACGGTAGGACTTTTTAACAAACGTTTTTCACTCCCTCCCTCCGAGGGGGACGTAGGTAAATAAGTGTAAATCAAAACCATTGACATAATAATTATCACAGGTAGAGCTTTAAAGAGTTTTTTTTACGTATCCCCTTTAGCCGTCAAAGTTAATTAGTGAAGGACTTGTTTTTTTCAGCATGACAGAAGACAAAACGATTTAAGTCTTACCACATCAGAACAATGCTTTTAGTTATTTTATAGGAATTGTTCCGCATGAGAGAGACTAGGGCCGAACTGATACAGCTTTAAGATCACAAGGTGGAAATTCCATAATTATTTTTTATGTTACATGCAGAAAGTATTAGCTAACAATTGTAACACTTCAGAGTGCTGATGGAGAGGGATAATAAGAGAAACGCTGCTCCTGGGACACCAAATATTTGCAGATGTCACCCATTGAGCTAGAAATACAAATACAGTTGGAGACTCTTCTCGAGTGCTGGTGACAGGCTGTCAACAATGGCTTTTAACAATTATCGAAAATTTGCATTAGAATGAGAATAACTTTGCTCTAGATTTCGTAAAACATACATTAAGGGAAAAGGAAACGGAACTCTCACCTTTCTCTGATTGGTCAAATGGTGATAATGGAGAGCGGCTTGGCTTCCTAGGGAAAGCTTTCAAAACGAAGACAAATGAACCCCAAGGCTTATTCCAGCATCATTCAAATCGAAATTCGAGCACAAGTTAATTTTCCAATTTGAAACTGTTCCTTCAGAGACGCTGAAGCTCTAAGCACCTGTTCCACTCCTAACTAAATCTCTATTTCTCAAAACAGAATTTGTCACCCTGATTTCTGAAATTTTTTTTCGTCGTCGTAAAGGTAAAACTGAAGCGACTTCCTATAAGTCCAGGCTCGACAGATCAGGTTCAGCACTTGAAATCTGCTCAATCCAGCGAGCAATTACTCGACGTCCATCACTGCTGAGTTCTTGAGACTTAATGAAATGAATACCCACGTCGTTCAGCAGTACTGAGATGGTGGTGGTAGAAGCCGTAGCAGTAGGAGCAGTCAAGCGCTGGCGTGTTCTAACAACGTTCTGATCTGAGTGTCAAGTAAAGAATTTTTGCATTTTAGCCAGTTACATGCAAATCTTACTACCGTTCATGCCATGGTCTACCCATCTAGGCTCCTTTTCCACCCAAAAAGTTTCCCTGCTCCTGCATGTCCAATATGCAAAAATTTCTCATTCCCACAATCCAATCCCACATCATCCCATTCCCATTTTCTCAACATTCATGGCCAAGTGTTAGAAGTGCGAAGTGTAGTAAGGAGGGAACGGGAATTCACAAGCGTTCCCTGAGTTTTTGCATTTGACTATTTTTATAAAATTATCCTTCATTCTAATCCGCATGATTTTTTGATCTTTGAATTGAAGCTAACTTCCCCTGAATAATGGTATCCCGAAGTTGTTCGAAAACAATTTTTTGTTTTTATTCTAACATGGAAGCTATAAAAATTATATACGCGACATGGCTTTTTATTTTAATTTTGGCCGGTAGCCATGAACAGTTTTAAAATTTTCCAAAAAAAATAAAAAATTTTTTCGATCAAAGAGTGTGGGAAGGAAAAATTAAAAAAAAATTAAAATAAAAAAAACAGGAAGAAGATGGACTTAAAGCGGTCCACTGCGGTGGGTCTCTTAATAACAATGGGACACGCTTTTCTGTAACCAAAAGAAGAGGTTCATTAAGTTTTGATCTTTATTGTTTAAACCACAATCTCTACCAATTCACCAGAGCAGATTTACCGGATATGACAGTACTCTAGACATATGACTTTTTTTATTTCGCTACTAAAACACAGGGAAGTTCATCCACGAAAAAAAAATGGAAGCTTTTAGGGATTTCTTTGTACACAATAAAGTGATTCTTGCCATGTCTGGATTTTAGGTTCCGTTATTCACCATGATCCCTTCATGAGAATTACAAGAGAAGTGGTGGTGGACTTCCGTTCTTTCCTGATTCAATTATGAATGAGGTTGGTTGGTCTGCATGTCATTAGATACTAGGAGCAAGTTATCATGTTCCGGCAGGTCACTGGTAAATCTCTTAACGAAAGCTACTTACACACCACCCACGCAAAGATAAATTAAAAGTCCTTATCAGATGAATGAAAAGGTTAATTGCTTAAATCCGCATCTTTTGCCATACGAGAAGGATGAAAACCTTAAGATTATCATCTCCGCAGGCATCACGCCTGTTTTTCCACTCTCAATGTTTTCGTGTTATCAAATCCTGATAGTCCTGCCAAGAATATTAGAGTAATGGATAATTGCAAGTTGTTGACACTGGACTAAAATCGTATCATGAATACAGCCGGGATTGAGATAGGACAGCTCATTCCTTCTCTGCCAGTTCAGAAATTCCCAAAAGGAAAACATTTGGCAGCGTCGCCGGAATTAAACGAAGAATAAACAAGTGATGCTGATAGAATTAACCCAACAGAGCGATGAAATATGCTATTGAATGGCTGCTCCTAGTCTGCGATCCCCGGCAAAAAAGCAGACTGACTATCATAAGCCACTCCAAAAAAAAAAAATAATTCGTGCAACTGTAAAATAAAGTCAGCAACGCTTAACTGCTGAGTTAGGTTTAAAGTTTAGACTTTTAATCGCTGAATGAAGATCAGAAGTCTCTTACAAATGGAAAGAAGTAAATAGTCCAGCTTAACGATAAGATTTCTGGTAGCGAGCACGGGCACCTGGACCACCGAATTTCTTCGGCTCGCAGCGTCGTGGATCTGCAACAAGGAGACTCCGATCGTATTGGGCCAAAATATCCTTAATTTCTTTTTTGGATGTCTCATCCACGTCTAAATGATCAAATTAGAGACACAAAAATAAGAACCGGCTAAACGTAAGCAAGGCTTTCCGAAAATGTAGTGTTATGTACTTACATTTCTGATAGTATGCGACGAGAGCTTTGGAGATGGCTTGTCTGATTGCGTAGATTTGTGCAACATGGCCACCACCCTTCACCCTGACCCGCATGTCTACATCTTGGAATCGCTCCTGCAAAAAATTCATACATTGATTTAGTATTTTGGACTACATAATTTTTCAGTGTCATATATCTCACCTTCCCAAGTAAAAGGACAGGCTCCAGAAGTTTGTACTGGAGAATACGGGGCTCCACGAGCTCAATTGGCCGTCCATTAACCTTCAAGAGTCCTTGCCCGCTTTTGCAGTAGGCTACAGCAGTAGCGGTTTTCTGGAACGTAAAAACAAAAATTATTAATTAGCATTAGCCTCATCGGTGGACTTAGGCGAAGGTTAGCAATAGGCTAGCAATGAGTGCTTAATGCAAATACATCATACCCCGCC
>JABASM010000190.1:19843-29890 GCA_019776545.1 Brachystomella parvula
CCCCCCCCCCCCTATACGATTTACGTGCATCGAATGTTAATGTACTGCAGTCCCGGTGTCTTTTACAGTATTGCCTTGAAACTTAATTAATAAGCACAAGAGTACTTACCTTCCTCCCGAAGACTTGGACCGACTGGATATTTGTTTCCTTCGTCATTGTAAACTGTGCTTTCAATTTACAAATTAATCAAAACTGAAGTTTCAGTACCCGTACACTTCACCACTCTGAACAGCAAGTCCTGATGTGTGAAACCCTGCTCTTGAGGAGCCTATGCAATACAAGTGCACGGCAAGGCGAATTTTTGAAGTTAGGACCAGGTGGCGTTGGGGCTTTGAATTCACTCATCACATTTTTCCTAATTGGGAGTCAGCAGAGATTTCGAGAAAACATGCGGCATGTTTTTCACGGACAGTGAGAAAGTGAGACTGAAAAAACTAGTGCTTTATTTTCTTCAGTCTGAACCACCGCCGCGCCGCAGCGCAGCCTTGTTCATTTTCACTTTACTTTTCTTCACGAATCAAAAAATCATAAAAATTGAGTGAAGCACAAACAGTAGAAGTACACCGATAAAGCTTCTTCCATGAGTGATGTCACGGTAAAACGGCAATTTTTGCTTCCCCACTCCCAATGCGCTGTTGCCGCGGGACGCTACCCCCCTCCGCCAGTGTGACTTATATTACCTTAACTTGTCAGAATTAAATTATTTTATTCAAGTCTTTTGTTTTGAATTAGTCCTAATGAGTTCGTAGATTTTGCAAAGACCCCCTCTGGTTGCTGAAACTTCTCTGAAACCTGAGCTTTGAATGACAAGCTTAGGAAACTTTAAAACCGCCACGTAGCCTTAAGTTAGGTTTTCCTAATTTTCAGCTGGAAAACCCATTTCCCATGGTAAATGGAACTTTCAGCTGAAAAATAAATGTAACCGCAGCTCTACAGGTTTAAAGCTTCTAATGCTCGTTATTTCTGCTTGGTTCAATTCTTAAAACATTACACGCTTCTCAAAGTTGGTGTCACAATTGGCTCGACAGGCCAGGGATCCACTTGTCATAATATGTCAAGGCGACATCATTTATGTACGAAGCCTAAAGTTCCGTGTTTCCCAAAGCATTTCGACGAAATAGCATTTCAGAATTTAGAAAAACTACAAAACATTAAAAGCTTCTTATTTTTGAAAAATTATTTCGAATTGTTTTAGAACTTAAAAGTTTTGATTTTAAACAGTAGTAAAAACATGAAGAAAAAAATGAAGAAAATTTTAAAAAGATTCAGAAACTTCAGATTTTTAGAAATTTTAAGAAACTCAAAACTACCCAAAGAATTTTTGAAAAAAAAAATTTAGAAAGATTTAAAAAATTGAGAGTTTGAGAAATTCTGACAGTTCAAATTTTCGAAAGAATTAGTCGAAATTCCGAAAAATCACACAGACGAAAGTAGATGTGAAAAGTATCGCCTTCGTCGGTAAAACACTCAGCTGGTTGATGGTGTCGTGCGCTTTTTTCCACTGCTCGGCACCACCACCACCACGACTTTTTTACGGTTTCACTTGTTGGGTTATTAGACGTGGACTGGAGAACCGACTGGAACTGTCACTGTCTGAGCTGAGAGCTTTAATTTCTTGATATTTTAGATAATTAATAGGCTGCTAGTTAAGAGCAGGTTGTCCACGTATAGCCCGGTAAGGCCTCTCTCCCGAGGATGTCTCAATCAACGTCAAGAGTGGCCGCAGCCGTGACCGGCAAGGCCAGCTCATCTGACTTCAGGTCACTGGGGCTGAGTCCAAGCATGGTCAACAGATGCAAGGAATTGGGTAAGAAAATTGTAAAGACATCCAATATCCTTTGGCTGCCATGTTTAAATTTTTTATTTACAAAGGGTACACTGCTCCGACGGAAGTTCAGGTTGCATGCATTCCGCCTATTCTCGCTGGAAAGAATGTTGCAGCTAAATCTCCAACTGGCACTGGGAAAACACTGACCTTTGCCATGCCCATCATTCAGAAATGTGATATTGACCCTCACCCTGGATTCTCTCTAACACTCACACCTACAAGAGAGCTGGCATTACAAATTGCTGATCAGTTCCGCTCAATCAGTGGGTCATCCCCAAGTGTGGTTTGCGTCATTGGCGGAATCGACTTTCAGCTGCAATCTCAAGAATTGGGGACCAAACCCCTTCATGTCATTGCTACTCCAGGAAGGTAAGCCTGTCTTATTTGGTGTATGGAATGTTTCTGAAATTCAAGTTTATGATTTGTAGGCTTGTGGACCATTTCGTGAACAACAAAAAGGAGACTGAAATTCTTTTCCGTCATCTCAAGTTTTTGGTTATCGATGAAGCAGATCGTCTACTCCAAGGAAACTACGATGCGGATTTGGAAACCATTTTGGGATCCCTTGTACCAAACACTGAGAGGCAGATTTTGTTCTTTAGCGCGACTACTACTGAGGATACTCTCATGGTGGCGAAGGCAATGTCTGATGCGAAAGAGGTAAGCACCATCACCATTGAGCTTTCGCTACTGCGACTTCGAAGTTAATTTGAATTCTATTTGCAGCTATTTTTCTTCGACTACTTAGCCAACAAACCTGAGGAGTTGAACATTGATCAGACTGTAGAGCAATTGCATATCTTCTGCCCACCCGACTTTAAGGATGGATACTTTATGGAGCTCCTGCGAAAAATCCGGGATGGCGAGTTTGAGGGTCCTATTACATCCATGATGATTTTCGCACCGACGTGCAAGTATGTACAGCTTTGTAGAATAGAACTCAGCTAATTTTTAATCCGATATTTTAAAGCTTGAATTAATTTACTTCTTAATTTTTATAGAGACTGTACAATACTCTCTCAGGTATTGAATGACTTTAACTTCTCAAATATTGTTCTTCATTCCCGAATGCGACAAAAGCAGCGAATGGAAGCGTTGGCTTCTTTCAAGTCAAAGATCGTAACCACAATCATTGCCACTGATGTTGCAAGCAGAGGTGATTTTACTTTGTTTTAATGAGTTTTTTGTGGGATAGATTTCACTGAGTTAGTTACTTGCAGGTTTGGACATTCAAACTGTCGATTTGATCATCAACTACAGCGTCCCATTCTCAAGTGATTACATTCACCGAGTCGGCCGAGCTGGACGAGCAGGGCAGAAAAGCTACGCGATGACATTCGTCACACCACGCGACCTGAAATTCTTGATCTCAATCGAAAGTACCCTGAAGGAGAAGCTCAAGCCATATAAAATCAATGGTAAGGATTTATTAATTGGAAAGTATTTAATCAGCCTTAAAAAAAATTAGAAAAAGCCTTAAGAAATTATTAGAAATCGCCTTATTAGAATATGCATTGACGAAAACATATTTTACTAAGAGCCTTATCAAAAAAAGCCCTACAAATTGTGGAAAAAACCTTTATCCTAAATAACCTTAACGTTTAACAAAAATGCTTATTTTATTTACAATTTTGAAATTCTTATTTGCACTATCAAAGCTTTTCTTCCTTTTTTCGGGCGATGATTGTTTTGGATGAATTTTTTTTGTCAAATCGTAAGATTGAAAAGGATATCGAAAGTCAAAGGGGGAAACCAGCACCCCCGATGGATTTGTATGAAACTTGGCGAATAGTTACTAGTCTTCAGTACCTTAAACTTTCGTACGGGAGGAAAGCGGGGCATTGACTACCAAAGGTCACCGTTGGCCATGTTTTAAGTCAAAGCAATAAGTGCGATACATTTTTATGATCAGGAGACTAAGTCCGTTTGATTGATGTATCACTTTTCCTGATCCATGAGGTCAAGTGACTGACCTATGGTGACGCTTAAAGGTCACAAAAAGTCAATGCTCCGCTTTCCTCCCGTACGAAAGTTTGAGGTACTGATAGGTATTAACTATCCGCCAAGTTTCATACAAATCTATCGGGCGGGGGCTGGTTTCGCCCTTTGACTTCCTGTCTCCTTTCTGACTGACTTCCATTCATGCAAAGGCCGCTTACGCCTTTTAGTGGAATGAGTTGTTCATCTTCGATTTCTGTTTCCCCAGTTTCCAAGAATGCTTCAAAATCGGACAAGCCATCCACGTCAGGGTTGCTTGCTATGGTTTTTCTTACGGAACTACTAACTTAGAGCATTTGGAAAGTCATTAGGAGGCAGATATGAGCACCAGATACCGGCCTCTAGCCCCAAGGCAATCCACACTTTTACAAAGGCTAATACTTTTTTCTTAAGGCACCCATTTGATAAACAATAATGCATATTCTAATAAGGCAATTTCTAATAATTTCTTAAGGCTTTTTCTAATTTCACATAAGGCTGTTTAAATGGCACCCTTTATTAATTGTCGACAGCTCGAGTCTATAAATCCCTATTTCTCGATTTCAGATGGAGACGTGCTAAAGATTCTGAATGAAGTAAATGCGTCAAAGAGAAAGGCATTGATTGCCCTGGAGAACGATGCTTACGAAGAGAGACAGAAGATATACGAGAATAAGCGGAGATTTCTGGACGAATCCCGTGGGAGTAGCAGCAGCGAGGAAGAGTCGCTTGAAGAGTTACAGGCCCGTCGCAAGCCGAAGCATGTGAGCAAAAAAAGGAAGGATGATGAGACTGAAGACGTGTCCCCCACATCTCGTCAACATTAATTCAGGTTAAACTAAAACTGCAAGCATTGCCCCACCAATATAATTGAGCAATTTCTAGACACTTTGCTTTAACAGAAAATCTCAAATGTTTTATATCATGTACGAAAACGAAATTAGAATATTATGAATTTCCGAGTCTCTAATTGGTATTTTCGTTAATAAAGAAGAGTTACCGGTTGAATACGGAATTCTAGTTTCAATCCCTTCTCTAGTGTTTTCTTTACTTCTTAGCTTCTTTGGTCTTGCTTTGCTGATTCTGCAATTCCTCCTCTGGGGAAGTAAAACTAATCATTGGGGATCCTGGGCAACACTCCTCTCGATAAGCGTCCTCTGCTTCGTCGGCAGGAATAATTTTGAGCGTCTTCAGCTGCAAAACGGAAGAGAAAAGATTATCATCTCATGGACCCTGCTTTTAGAGCAGATGAGTTTCTTACGTCGAGTGTAGATTTAAGGTATTCCAAATTCTGTATCAGAACATCGTACTCATCAAAATCAACGCAAGTTTTGAGACCCTGCTCAGCTCCTACTCCCACAATCCGTTCCTTGATCTTCTGGACAAATGGCATTACTCGTTTCTGATACTTTTTGAGATCAGGGATTTTTCCTAGTTCGGCTGCCATTCTTTTGTTATCGATTCCTTTATGTTCTGCGAATTCTGCTGCTAGTTTATCCATGATTACTCTCTGCCAATAGGGATACTGCTTCGCTACATAAATGATCCCGTCCGTTGGTTTGCACACGGGCAGAGGTTTCCCGTCCTTCTTTCTGCCTTTCCCATGTGCAGCATGTCGGACACGGAAGGAATGTGCTGCTTCCACTAAGTAGTCCCCTGACATCACACTAATTCTATCCACATCTGTCACGCTCGGCCAACCAGCCCGCATTATTGATCCCTCCTACATTAAAAAAAATTATAAAGAAATGGAGTTTATGCAACACTTTTAATTTATATGGTACCTTATTGAGTATATTTCGCCATAAGTACTCAGCCATATGGGGGCAAATGGGCGCCAGGATTCGAGCTTGTATTTCTATGAACTGTAGAACCAGTTCAGAGGCCATGTTGTTTGGGCCTACAAGTTCACGGTACGTGTCCCTAGCAATCTGCATTTCAAAAAATGATGTTTTGAGGGCTTCTTTGAATTCCAAATTCTCGTAGTGAATTTCGGATCGCTGGACCAAAGACTTCATCATGCTAAGAGCAAAGAACTTGCAAAACAACTGGTAAATAAGCTAAGAATTAGATCTCTTACTTTTCAAAATAAGAATTTTGGAACTGATGTTTAGACTCAGCCAGCGAAGGAAGATCCCCCAGCGTTGGCATCGCTTCTTTTGTCCATTCGATAAAATTGTAGAGGCGAAGAATGGCAGAATCAGCAATAGTCAGAACAAAGTTTGCATCGTCAATTGAATCTCCTGAATCAGCAAGGCATAGGCGCATCGCATCAGCTCCAAACGTGTCCAATGCCTCCGCGAGCGTCATAAAATTCCCGGTGGATTTCGACATCTGCGAAGTTGGATGATTATCATTTTTGCTAAAATAGTTTGAATTTCTGCATATTGTATCTTACTTTTTCAGAATTGAGTAGGAGGTGACCGTTTGCTCGAATTCCTTTCGGCCATTTGGCTTCCTCATCCGGCCACATTGCCACGTGGTTGTAGATGTAATACGTCAAATGGTTCTGAACTAAATCCTTTCCAGATACTCGGAGGTCAACGGGATACCAGAAATGAAATTCTTGTCGTGCACGTTCCAAAATATCGCGATCAATTTTAGAATCCGTGGGATATGCAGCATTGCGAAAGAATACGTAATCCCACACCTGGTCCGTTAGGCACTCGACTCTGAATTTCGAAATACAAGTTGATCATGTACAGTGCAATTTCAACGGAAATGAAAGCTTACGGTACTGGGCCCTTATGCTGCAAAACACCTTCCCCTTGGAAGATGTGCTTGATCGTATAATAGGCCATGTATATGGTAGAATCAGAGAGTGACTCTATCAGCCATGTTTCGTCCCAGGGAACTCGAGAGCCTAAACCGTAGAGTCTGGAGCAGGCATGTTCCCGAAACCAGTCCAACGTCGCTTCAAAGTTTTTCTTTACTTCATCATGATAGAGTTTCATTTGATTCAGTAATGCTCGTGCTTCATTTTTCCACTCCTCATTCCCATAGTCTAAGTACCACTGGTCACACAAAGCTACAACACATTCGTCCCCACTCCTGGAAACAAAGAAAGTAGGGTACAACAAATAAAGAAGACCAAGATTTATGAGCTTCCGTTACCGCGAGATAATTTGTTTCTCTGGTTCGTAATAAAGAATAGCATCGCCGGAGCTGATTAGTTCCTCTTGTACCACCTTTTTAACGTCCTGAACTTTCTTTCCAGTATGGGGACCAGCAACCATAACTCCCTCATAGAATCCTCGAAGGTAAACCTTCTCTTTGGCTTCGCGCAACTTGTCTGTGTCATTTTGACTTTGTATTTTCATCTGCTTACAAACTGTAACTGCTGCCATATCTCCAAGTTCAGGAATAGAAAGTACTGGAATCTGTAATACAGAAGGTCGGCCATACATACGGCGATACGGCAAGAAATTCAATGATTTGATTTACAGGTTCGAACGGGAAAACCATATCATCGGTTATCCCATATTTTTCTCTGAGCGGTTTCTTGTTCTTCAAATCCGTGAGAGCAGCGTAGTCGTCAGGGGAGTCCGATGGGACTGATGTAACAACCCCGGTGCCTTTCGTTTCTTTGATGGTCAACATCGGAAGGGCGTAAATGGTCTTGTACGACGTCAAGGGAGCAGTAAGCGGCGCTCCAATCAAATCCGCTCCTTTAAGAGTGGCAACAGGAGCAAGACTACTGTCTATGATGTTCTGGCAGCCCATGTTTCGGAAACACCGCTTCGTTCCAATGAAAATTTCTCCTTTAAGGTTTCGCATTGCTACATAGGTAATGTCTGGATGTACCCAGCAATTTGTTTGCCCGTACCTGGTAAATTGGGTATAAATTATGGCATACAATCAGTTAATGTTAAGTTGGCACAACAGATCCCAGTAAGGAATACACTACACATACATAGTCTCTGGACGAAGGGTAGCACAAACCAGGTATATTTTGTCTTCCAGACTAACTTTGCCTTTCAGCTCTTTCGGGTATGGCTCCTGGAGCTGAAGCTTAGTTAGAGTATATTCTTGCGGTCCGACACCTTCCCCACTAGCACGATCATGATCCATGCATGGTTGGTTGTCAACAATACTGAAGATAGAGTAACGTTTTCCAAATTCTATTTTTCCACGTTCTTTCAGAATACGAAATTGCCAGCGGACGAAACTGTCAAAGTACGGATTCACATCCGTCGTAACAAACGAGCGTCTCCAATCCACCTATTCCAAATAAAAGTAACTTTTTAATAAGCTCTCCTCTCGACATCCGAATATTGACAGGGGAGCTTACGAAAATCCCCATTCTCTTCAAGTCCTTGATGGCCAACTCAGGGAAGAACTCTAGCCAGTGAACTGGGTCTGCAAACGATGGGATTTCCTCGTTGGTAATTCCAATGCTCTTCATGATTTCCCATTGGTAGGTGAGCCCACCAGTCTTAGCTGCCGCCTTGCTCTTTTTTCCTTTTGACTTATCTTTAATTACTACTTCATTGTCCTGCTCTGCTACTACATCTTCTTGCTCATCGCTTGGAAATACAGGTGGATTACCATATAATTCCATTTCTCGTTTCAGCTTATCCGCACAAGCCTTAATTGGCATACCGGTACAATGGAATCCAAAGGGGAAAAGAGCTTCATATCCCTTGGAAAAAATAAATTTCAACTATGAAACATCCATACAGATAATAGCATAATGGGGAAAAAAGGAACTTTCTGAATTACCTGCATCTTCTTGAATCGTGTCACGAATTCACATTTTGACAAAGAGAATGTATGACCCAGATGAAGTCTACCGTTCATGTAAGGAAAGGGGAAGCATCCAAAAAATTTTTTGACCTGACCCTTGCTGTCGGGAACGGGGTTTGCTTCTCCTTGCTTTTCACTTTCCCAGAAGCTCTGGATCTCTTCTTCAATTGCCTTGAGGGAGTCCAGCTTCTGGTTACTCTTCCGCTCAACCATGATTAATCCTAATCTTAACAACAGATGACAGACGGAGGATTTTCAGTTCGCCCCAAGAAAAACAATGTGGTTCCAAGTCACCGAGCAGTAGAATGGCACAATCAAATCAATCTGAAAATGAGCTAATCCACCACCTGGTTCTGGTTGAGAATTCAAAATTATGACAATTGGAACCGGTGGTGGCGCCCTAATTCTCATAAAACACACCGCAATGCATTAAGCTGTGTAAATAGGGACTTTGCGAATGAAGGCTTTTTTAAATCGGCCTAAGAAATCGGCTCAGAGGCCCATATGGTTTTTTGTTAAAATGGGGATATTCAAGGCTTTTAAGCAGATAATGATTTTTTGATTTTAAGCCGTGCGAAGCTTAAAAGCAACATATATATACCTGAGTGTATCGCTTTTTCTGTGCAAACAAAAAAAATAAGCATCAAGGTTAGGTTACTCACCCCTCTAGTTCTCAATTTCGCTGCGCTACCAAAAAGCCCACACTGGATGCAAAACGTATGTACTTGCTCTTCATGATTTCGGTAGCAAGCGATTCCGGGGACATTTAAGGATGAATGGAGATGTCAGGTTAGCTTAAGGGTGTCCATTTCATGGTCGTCATGTTAGATGTGTCTTGTGAGGGTGGCCATATCACGGTTTCATGTCAGCGGGTCATCTCAGGGTGCCCATGGCACGGGTACACGTCAGGGTGGCCATGTCACTGGTACATGTCACACGGGTCCCTGTCAGGGTAGCCATATCACGGTTCCATGTCACGGGTCCATGTAAGCGGGTCATCTCAGGGTGGCCATGGCACGGGTACATGTCAGGGTAGCCATGTCGCAGATCCATGTCACGGATCCATGTCAGGGTGGCCATATAGCGGATCCATGTCACGGGTCCATGTCATGGTGGCCATGCAGGGGGCCATGTCAGGGGGATACCCACCATTATTTCCTGGATATCCATAAAAAGCAGAAAAGCCGCTTTTAAAGCTTCCGTCCGTTGTGCGCATGACGGCTTTCTGAAAAAAGCTGAATTGAAAAAAAGCGTGGCTTAAGACTTATTATTAGTTTACCCCCTTTTAAATACCGTATTTTAGCGAATATAGCGCGCGCGTTATACAAGGTTTTTTCGATTTTTTTTTAGAAAATGAGGAGTGCGCGTTATGCACGGGGTGCGCGCTATGCAAAGGAAAAATTTCGCGGTGTAAATTCATGAAGTTTAGCTGCACATTTTACTTTACAAAACGTCAAATGCGTACAGTACTCCTATGTGTACAGCCACGTATGCA
>JABASM010000191.1:0-23387 GCA_019776545.1 Brachystomella parvula
ATTTTGGAGGTAATTTCTCCTCTAGAACCACTGCAAAAAAATAACTTGTATCTCTATGGTATCAGCACTGCCGGTATACCCCGGTTTACACCCGGTATACCCGTTATACCCCCGTTTACACCCGGTATACCCGGTTCACTCGCGCTATTCCGTACATCCGTCTTGCACGGTTTATTTTTGAAAATTTTGGCAGCCAAAAAACGAAATCAAAAATTCTGAGTTATTTCACTCTCAAAGTCGCAAAATTTGAACGGAGAGTACGGGTAGACCTTTCAAGATAATTCAAATTTTGAAGAGCTCAAGAGGTTCAGCTCTTCGAGTAGATGCTGAAAATGTGCTTGATCATCGTTGAGCTCCTATTTTTGAAAATACGGCATCCATATAAAGCAGGAAATTTTAGCATTTTCTGGAAATTCTTGTGTAGAGGTTTTTACAGCAGGGGGCGCGAATTTGTTATTTGGCATGGAGGGTACAATTAAAGCCTTGGGATATTTGAAAAAATAAATAGCCTATGAAATATGCTTTTCGAGCAGTTTTTGAAAATGTGCTCAATGAACCCTGAACTTCTACTTTTGAGACCGTGGCAGCCGAACATTTAAAATACGAGCGTTAAAAACTGACAAAAACTTTTTTTTTCCCCGTTTTTGGCTGCCAAATTAAAAATAGGATGATCGAGCTCATTTTCGAAATCCACACGAAAAACTGAATATTCTAGGCTGTTGAAATGTTAAACTAGCTCACACAATCCACACGTACCCTTCGCCAAAACTTTGTTAACCTACTTCTGGAACATGCTTTATTTGTAAATGAGAGAATTTTTCATAGCCTTTCAAAAAAAACCAGCCTGTTCCAGCCAAGGTGAACTAAATCAATTCTCAAGGTCGACTAAGGAGAAAATAAAGGTCCATTAAATATCAGCCTTTCATCAAATCTTATCATTGGATAAGTTTATGGAAATCTCCTAAAGAAACATTCGAAAGAATTTTGCTGCTAATGGAAAAATTAAGATTTCTTTTAATTGGGAGAGGGGTGAGAAGTGAAAATGAAGATACTGGTAGATTCTTTCGAATTTCTGCTCCCAATAAGCGAAGATTATCAATGGACCTACTGATATTCGTTCTTTGAAAAGATTTCGTAAATAACATCCCAGGAAATGTCCTTTTCCAAGCATAATGAGAATTCTTGTCCGCTTTGTGTAGGGTTGGGCAACAGGAAATAAGATTACCGGAGAAAAGTCAACCGCATGATATATTTATCTCACTTTTTTATAGTATGCTCTCAATCAGGATAGCCGTGCTTCTTGACTCAGTTCGCTTAATGGAGTTTGTAATTGTAGTAGGTAAGGTAATCAGGTCGTAATGCGGAGGGAGAACGGCCTACAATTTCTATCTCCACGTGGGTGGAAACTGTATCAAGGATTAGAAATCAGGAGCGTTGGATACATTATTTGAGTCTTTGGATTTGGAAAGCGATTTTTTTGAGAAAAGGAGTGACGCCATCGCTTGCTTTTTAGGTATCGTTGTTTTTTTTGCAGGGTAAGGTATCCATTTCAGATCTTTCCCACATAATTTGATTTTAAGAGGAGCAAATCCTTCGTTTTGCTCAAGTCACTTCGTATCTACCACCGAGACCGCACTACTTGAAACTAAAAATCAAACACTAAAAACCTTTTCTATAGTTGAACGACTTTTAGAATGTTATTTTCTTTATAGAAAGCATAGTACCAGCCAAAGAATTGCTTTACTTCACTTTTCTGGTTTTGTACGGCGACCACTTTTCTTCGAAGCAAGAAAGTCATGGGATTTAGTACTGGCGTTGACATCACCCACAAACTTCACTTTCTCCAAAAAATCCACTCACAAGTCCTTTCACAGAGAACGTAAAGGGAGACCAAAGGTCTTCATCATTTCAGCTTCATTGAATGGATTTATAGAGTAAAGTTCATAGTCAGGCATCCAATGAATGAACCTCATTTGTAGCAACTGCTGGGTAAAAAATAAAAAAAACACTACCTGACAGATGCAGGAATTGGTAAATACAAAGGGTCAAATTTCATTCAAAAATCTTGAGACTTTATTAAACTGTCTTAAACTTCTGCTCATTAAAAATCTGACTCATAATTTTATTCAAGGCTGAGGATTAAGTGAAATCACGAATCTGACAGTAAAGACCTTGCTGCAAGGAGCACCAAAGGAACCATGGCGAAAACTGCAAATGCAACTGAAAAAATGCTAATACAGGAGGCTAGGAGGTGTCTGTCTGTACTACGCATAAAGCGATTCGACCCATATTTTTCTTCCAGAATCCCTCGTCCATGTTTTTCTTTCCGGGGGTTGCCTATTCGAAACGACTCAGACCAGAGTGCCTTTTATGGAAGGGAAGGGAAAATGATTTTATCATGGGAAGTTAAAAAAAAAGGCTGTAATGGTCTCACAATAAGGGAAAGTCCCGAAAAGCTTTCTTCTCCTAAGAGCAAGAGTGAAACCAGGAAAGTGGAAACTTTCGGAAGAATCATTGATTCAGAAATAAAGAGAGGGAAAAGGAATTTCATTCATGAAAATCCTCTTCCAGCCTCTTCTACACGACGCATGGCTTGGAGAAAGCGAGGAGAAGGGAAAATATTAGTATTTTCCAACCTTGTTTGTACACAAAATATTTTCTTCGTAATAGGCCAAACTTTTTTTTACTTCCGCATACCACTGATTCGTTTCCAGCTTTTCAAAATCGGAGCATAGTTAAAGAGAACAAGTTTATTCTCTAATGCCCTTCGGGGGCTCCACCAAAATCACCCAATGCGGAAACTATGAATTCAAAGAAAAATAAAATGGGGTTGTGTAATGGTGAACTCCAATTTCACCAACGAATCCTAATAGTATATGAGGGAGTTTCTTAGGCGATTCGGTATCTTCGGTAGGCGATTGAAGCACAAGAATAAAATTAGGGACATTTTTTTTTGGAACTTGGGCAGCAGTCAAACTTAGGGGTTATTATTTTATTCCGTGAACTTCGTTCACGTTTGGAACTTTCGTTTCAAAAAATAAAATCAAGCTTCAAAAATACAGGGGCCCCAACAAGAAGCCCACCAAGTATATAAACTGAAAAAAATCCCTCTTCTCTCCCTGATGAGAGAGAAAGAGTCAAAGAGTCAAATTAATTTTGAATCTCCTGGAAAGAAAAGGAGGCGAAGAATGGGAATAATTCCAGGGAGTATGTAGTATAAACGAGAAAATATTTAAAACAATACTATTTTATGCAAATCATTAGAATTTCCGTTGAATGAATTAGTGTTAAATCTGGCTGGACTCGTCGGTGGATTGAGTTTAGCTTGACTCGTGGTTTTTCAGGTCTCTGAAGAAAGGAGGACTGAGGACTACATTTACGATGCTGTCATTAGACTGCAGCTGAGGGTGACAGATGAAAAAAAACACTGTTGGACTGAGAATTCCTGGCTCTCTGCCAAGAAGTATATGAGTTGATTTTGCGTGGGTGGATTGACTATAGTCACTTTGGAGGAGAAAGGAGGGTGGTTGGGGAGATGACTTATAGAGATCCATTCATTCTTTTCCTTCCTTTCATTCCCCTTCTGCTCAATGTCCCCTGCCTTTCCCCGCTTTCTCTCCGTATAGCATTCACACAAAAGGAAATTCTATTCTCACACCTTTGAACAATTCAACTCAACAATTGAGCCTGTAAATCATTTGCTTTTTGATGACAATTAATAAGATTCCTCAATGAAATGGGGGAGGCGGCGTGTTGATATTACGAAAAGAAAACTTATTCTTCCCTTCCTTCAGGGGGAATTTTATTAAGGAAGAAACTGGCTCCTGTCACTTGAGGAAGAAAAATAATGAGAGGACGGGCTTTCACATTTCTCAAAAGAGAAAAGTGGCACTTTCAATTCCAAACGTCTTCTGGAATCAATTGTAAGTCTCGAAAACAGACTTCAGCTCAATGGAATCTCACCCCGACTCAATCCGACGTGTGTATTAGGGAGACTGGATGACCTGACCTAGATTACGTCACTGGAATAGGAGTAGGAGGATCACGCACTCACACAAAAGCAAAGTCACGATTTAGTGAGAGGAGATTTAAACAAAAGGAAATGTCTAAGAGCATTCAGGTGGTATTGAGAAAAAAAGTTTCTCTTCAAAAATCATTTGAAAGGAGAGAAGCCGGATCAAGTTCACCCACCCACTAATAAAATTCGAGGCTCCTGACATTTTGGAAAATGGTCAAGCACGAGGTAATCTTATTTTATCCAATTTTGACTTGATCTTAAACTACCCTTCAGTCCCTTTGTCTCACTACTCATTCGGAAAGTTAAAAAAAAAAAAAAAAATTAACCTTCTCGCTCCTGAAGAAATCCCTGAGAATAATCATAACAGTGGAATAGCTATAACACAACAACAGTTATAGTGCTTAAAATAGTGTCACATACAAGTCAAATTACTATTGTTTTTTAGATTGATGAATTTTTTAATTTCCAAAATTTAATACACTTCACTTTCACAAAATTCAAAATTGTTTTTTATTGTCGACTTTGCTGAAAAAAAAATTATAAAGGGAAATTTTCTGGCTGGAAAATGTGTTGGAGGGGACCACGTCTATAGACGTTGTGAGCAGCGTAGAGGTTAACTAACTCCGCAAAGCATGTAAGTGTTACAGGACTTATGGATTTTCCCAGGCACTTTATTAATAGCGCGAGCTATTCATGCATTTTCCTGTGTTAGTCTGTCCGGCCGGCCGTGCGCTTTGCGCTCACTTTTCTCAGCAACCGTTCATCAGATTGACTTGAAATTTTGTATGAGAGTTCCTTAGGGTGCCGGATATTGTGTAAAGAAATTTTATTGCGATCGGTGAAGTTTTAAAAATTTTCGATTTTTGGCCCATATGTTCTTATGGGGCATATGTGCATATGGTGCATATGTGCGTATATGTACATATGCCATATACACCCAGTACACTTCCATATACACCCAGTACACTTCCATACACACCCAGTACACTTCCATATACACCCAGTACACCATATAATTCATAAAAATTAGAGAAAACGTCCAAAATTCATAAAAATTACAGAAAATGTCCAAAATTCGAAAAATTTAACAGGAAATGTCCAAAATTCATAAAAATTACAGAAAATGTCCAAAATTCTAAAATTTTTTAGAAAATGTCCGAACATCATAAAAATTTCAGAAAATGTCAATTCATAAAAATTACAGAATGTCCGCTCGCGCTATTACGTACACCAGTGTTTGCACTGTTTATTTTTCTAGGCACTATTCATGGCTCCTAGAAAATGTGCATTGCTTCCCAGGATATATTCGTGCACAAAAAGCCTGATTCAGGAAAAATCAGTTGTGAAGCAGGGATGTATTTCTGAACCTTTCTTTTCTTTCCGAAGGACCGGGAGTTTAGACTTCTAAATTAACACAGTTAATTTTTGTTTGCTCTAAAGTTAGTAAATTACCCGACTGAGTCCGTGTATGAAGTTACTCCCTCCTTTCGCCTGTCGGTCCGATATGTGTGCGACTTTGCTAGAAAAATAATTTTATAGACTTTTTCAGAAAGCACCTCTACTAATTATTAAAAGATGATTGGGGAAAAGAGGTCAATCGGACGCTTCCACTGAGCTGTAGCAATTTTACAAGATTTCAATTCAGTAATTTTTTTTCATAAAGCTCTTTGAAACGCTGATTTTTGCGACTGATTATGGTATTTTCAAAAAATAAGAGAAAGGTAAGGGGGAATAATGCTGATTCTGTTCTGGGGGACTCTGACAGCAGGCCATGACCTGGTTGAAATCTTTTACTTATAAATTATTAATCCTGATCTTATAATATCCCCTCGAAAGATGAGTATTAAAATTTTAAAAAGCAATTTTTTAACTCTGAAATTACTCGAAATGAGTCGGAAACTTCTTATAGGGGAGACTGCGGGATCACTCAGGGTGACTCGGAAGTGAGTCACAAATCACCAGTGATTCAGAAATCATGAGCAGTGACTCGGAAACCTATCTGTGGGACCACGGAATCTCAAAATGTAATGACTTTTACTTGTTGCATTTTCATGGATTCCTGTCTTATTTTGCGAAGGTGACACGGAATAGTAAAAACAGTCCGTTAACAGCAAACAGTCCCTGCAAACTTGAGATTTTCAGATTGGGGATTTTCACTAATTGGAAATTTTCACATTAAGGATATTCACAGTGGGAATTTTTGTTTTGAGGATTTTCACATGGAACCAAGCAGACATCATTTTCATCTATATATTTGTAACCATACAAACAGCTCAACCAAAGGTCGCCCGTCCCAAGCAGGGTTCAAGCGGCAAGGTGAAATAATGCTGCAGAATAATACACCGGAAAGAAATAAAAGAGGTATGTGTAGGATAGATTGCACGGTCCTGTGCAACTGTAGTGGAGACGATCGGAACAAAGCTTTCTAAGATTCCGAGGAAAGTAAAACCTAATTGGCTTAATTTAGAACCTAAACGAGCACAGACTATACCTACAACACCCGCTGCTGCTAAAAAAAACAAAGGCAGAGAAATACCGGCATCCTTTACAATTGAGTTTTCCTTAAATAAGGCACTTTGTGTACCGCAGTGTAGATATTTCCTAGCCAATACGCAAGTATCCTACGATTTGTCCATATTTCCTAGGAACCGTTGATAAAGGCCTAGGAAATATCCGAAATATCCATTGTCCTACACCATAAATATTAGAAATTTTTCTCTATTAGCCGAACTTCAAAAATTAAAATCATCTCTGAATTAAGTTAAAGGTCAAAATTTGTCGCACGATGAAAATAATAATGCTCACTATTGGTTAAGATTTTTGTGACTAGAGGGCAAAAGCTTTCCTGAGTAGGTTAATTTTTTTAACCATGGAAAAAATAAGGTGCTGGGAGTCTAGAGATTTGAAGTAAGAAATTTAATTAGCCAGGCTGCACGTGAGTAGAAGTTCAATCTCAAAAAACGAAGGCTAGCTCGAAAGTTTTTATTCAAACTTTCTTATACTTTCTTGAGAGGAAGCCCGTATTCCTTCAAAGTGCTAATGATCTTTAGAATGTGTTGTAGAAATTACATTTTCCTTCCAATCCTTCCGCTTTACAATAATTGCTACTTAATTAGTCCACTTTTCTGTCGTATTTCCAGGGGAAAGTTATCGCACGGGAGCTGGGATCCTAACTGCTACAAGTGGAGAAGATGTAAGTCAAGCTCAGTCAGCCATTTCTAAGTACTACTCTGGAGTGATTATATTCGGAAAATGTTTTAAGCTTTCCTGTATACTTGAAATTTAAAAGATCGACTAGAGTGGAAACAGTTCTCAAACGGATATCGTAAAATTCCATACGGCAATTATAGCTCTATACTCGCTTTCTTTTCCCAGTTTGATACATAGACATGGAAACGGGAGCTAGGAGCTATGGATCTATGGTTTGATAGCCCCCGCCGTTGATTTTTCTCTTCCCCTTCTCACGTCTAGATCAAAAAAATAAGTTTAGGCAGATGTCGTCGACATGAATAAAATTTAGAGTGAGTGACTTGGTCGAGAATTGAATTCAAATCAACATCATCATTTTCCTTACAGAACTCCCGCATGTTAAAGGAAAATGAGAAAAGAAAACGTAAGAAGCTTATTTTTTTATTCCTCTAATACAGTGTGTCGTAAGGACCAAGAAAAATTTCCCCTTTTTTTGAAATTAGGAAACCCATATTTCTGATTTGTTTTTTAGCAAGATGACTTCAGCCATTAATGCGTGAAGTCTAGAGCTAAATTAATTAAAACGTAATTACTTGAAAATTTTTTTTCCAAACACCGATTAAGTAAATTCCGGAAAGCGAAAAAATTTCGACGGTCAACAAATTCTTGGGACACGCTGTAGTTTTCCCACATCTTTCTTGTTTTAAAAGCTGAGGCGTTTCTTGCGTCAAATTCCTAGCCTCACTTTCTACAGTCCGATATCATCCCTTTTAACTACAGTAAAACCCGCTTAAAGCAACACAGTTTGGGAGCCGGGAATTCGCGTTGCTATAAGCAATTATTGTTGTTATAACGTATACAACAACAATATCAGGGTGCGTAAACTGTGTTTGTTTGTTGGCTTCGCCAACAGGGTGATGACATTCCCCATCTTCTAGCACAAAAATTAGCCAAAATTGAGTAAAGCCTGAAAGAGCCGTTGCCATAAGAATTATTAAAAAAATAGATTAGCTGCACGGCACGGGTAAGAAAATTTAATACTGCGAACACTGTAAATTGTGAAACTAAACAAATTCTGCGGAAGAAATTACAAAGAAACTCTAGGAACGGATTCCGAGAACAGTATTCTGAGGGGAGCAGTATTCTGAAGGGAGCCGTTTTCTGAAGAGAGGAGCAGTAGTATACTGAGGAGAGGAGCAGTATTCTGAGGAGAGAAGCAGTATACTGAGGAGAGGAGCAGTATTTTGAGGAGAAGTGCAGTATTCTGAGGAGAGGAGCAATATACTAAGGAGAGGAGCAGTATTCTAAGGAGAGGAGCAGTATTCTGAGGAGGTGAGCACTATCTGAGGAGAGGAGGAGGATTCGAACAGGATTCTGTGCCATCATTTGCAAAGTGCAAAAAACAGAACTCACCGCACCCCACCGGCTGCAACGAAAAAGAGATTCATTTTTACTGCTACTCCCAGTGACAAGGTTTTCTGTTAGTACTACTTTTTACCTCTTAACCTCGGCACCTCGTTGCCAGAAGTCAAGGTCACGCGAAGTTGAGCGCTGAATAAAACTTTGAACTTTTGTTAATAACTTTTGCTTAGAAAGAAAATATTGAATGGTAGGAGAATGAAGAGAAGAAAAACGATCAGAACGGACAGGAGGCCATTCACCTTGGTGAGAAAAGTATTTGTAACCAAACTTTACTCAATTTTGACTAATTTTTTTTCTGGTGAATGTCATCACCCGTAGTCTTGTCAGTGTGGGATGACGGAGGAGTTAAAAAGTCATCAAACTTCTTCAAAGTCCCATTTTGTTGTTAAAAAGATACCGAAAATACCTAAATACGAGTGTAGAATCGTGTTGTTGTACCGGTTTTGTTGCTAAATGCGATTGTTGTTGTAACGCGTTTTTAGCCCATGCCAAATAAATTGGAACCAACCAAATGCTTAAATCATTGTTGTTGTAGGCCGTTTGTTGCTATAGGGCGTGTTGTTGTAAGCGGGTTTTACTGTATTTACAGTGTGAGCGTAATGAGAAGGGCAAAAGAAAGGAGGAAAAACTACTACAACACATGAGAAGAGATGAGAAAAAACGCAACCCACTCCTTTCTCTTGCCCTTTACATAAAACTCACAGGGTATATATTAAATTGAAACAGACTGAAGTGATTAGGAAGTTTGTTGAGGTTGAGTAAAAAAACCAGGCGTGGCTCAAGGGGAAAACCATCCTTATTGCCTATCTCAAATATTTACACAGGAATCGAGGAAATCCTCATGAAAACTATATGTTGCTCTTAGCTTTTAGCTCAGCTCAAGAATCCTTAAAGAGAATAGCTGAGGGAGGTTAAATCCTACCGGAGGTACTGGAGGTATAAGTTATTAAGATTCAAATTTCCCCTGGAGGCTTAGCCAGCTTCAACTATAATTCGCTGAGATGTGACACTTGTTGAATTTGAGTTGCTTGAACACGGCTGCTTGAAAGGTAGAGATGATTGAAATAATAATTTTAAATTGAAAAGAAGTCTCTAAATTAGCCCTCTTCATGATGAAGGCATTAATTTAGAGCCTCGCCTCTCACTCGTATTACTTTCATCCATCAACCCATTCATCAACAACTAGGCGAGGAGTGAGTGGAGTTAATAATAATAATACGGTGAAATCAGAGCGAAACGAAGGAGAAAGTTTTCTTCTCCCTCATAACTTTTCCTTTCTCCCTTTATTTTATACTTTGGAGAAAAAAAAAGAGAACTACGGCAGGATGCTTAACAGAGGATTTCCTACTCCGGAGTAGTAATTCAGAAATTTTGTTCAACGAGCTTCTCTATAGGAGATGAAAATTCTACTTTTTCCAACCATTGTTTCTTCATCAATGCGTCCTCCTAAGTCCTTAAGATCTTGATGATGCCACAGCATTAAAATCTCATTCACTCCCACTAGTCTTTATTTTGGACAATGTTGGACGCAATGAGGAGCGCTAGAAACGGTTCCAGGTATTTTATTTTTGAAGCTTAATTAGATAAAACCCAGTCTAGTCTTCCAAGACTGGAGCTTAAAACTACACTACTATTACCGAGAAAAGAATTAAAAGCGAAAACTTGGAACGCTTCGCTTTTTTGTATAGCCATCGCAACTAAAACCTAAAGTCCCTTCCTTATGTATCAGAAATGTAAATGGATCAATTTGAAAGGAGTTGCGTAGGCCTGAGCGCTCTGTTAATCTTTTACTCATCAGTGGAAATGAAGGATACTGCATTAGATCGTTTATGTAATATCTGCTGCAGTGCTGGAAGTGAACAACGGTACGGTACAATGGTAAGAAATTTTGCCAGCATCTTTTTTAAACGACTTTTTGAAGTCTTTAAACTTTGATGGGTTCCCCATGGAAAAATCAAGAGGCTAGATGCTATAAGTGGGGCAAAAAAAAAAGGTTATGAATATTGAAATTTATGACTACGTCATAGCTTGCACGTGGAATACTTCTGGACGAGAATTTTGAAGGAGCAGTGATTTACATCGACGAAACAGGACTGGAATTACGGAGGTGGTTTAGAACATATGAAAAACAGGAGCGAGTGAAAAAGTTATGGAGGGCTTATTCAATTGGAAAAGAAAAGCTTCTGTTCAAAGAGTCAAGAAATCTGGAAGAAAGGCAGCAAGAGAATTAAGGGTTTTTTGGGAGAAGGGTTCCTACGGCTGCTGGCAGTAGGTCCACCGTAAAGACTTGAGTTTAAGCCCGGGGTGGAATAAGTCTTTTTAGAGGACAAGCGTGGGTGCGGTATATGCAGAAGTTCTATACAAGCAATGCTCCCTAGTGTATTTTTTATTTGAAAAGGTAGGAAAATTGAAAAATAAGCAAAGTTCAGTGAGTTTTTCCCTCGGAAGACATGGAATCTTAAATTTCAAGTCTTGCACGCACTTCGCTTGGGCTAGGCAAGTTAAAGCATGACTCGTAATTTGATATTGAACGTTTTTCGGGGGCAAGCCTCAGGTTAAACTCTGTATTTGGGACAGCTTTTAACCAGGCCAAGAAATGAGCTTTTAAAATAAAAATCTATTAGATTCTTGGAAGATTTTTAGGTATGGCTTGTTCAAGACTCAAAACCTGAAACAAGCGTGGCTTCTAATATAACAGCTTGTAAAGAGTGTTATACGGTAATACTGACTCCGTTTGGAGGCAGAATTCCTTTCCTTCTTCTCGCTTTATCTCCCTTCTCCTCAGAATTTCCTCTCCTTTCTCTCAGAACGGGAAGCTGAATGTAATATGGACTCTGCGTGGGTGGACTCAGGAACCAATCCTCAGTGAGACCAACGTCGAGGAGAAAGTATTCTCTTTTCTGTTTCTCTTATAAAAACTTTCTCCATGTCTCTGGAGAAACTTATTACGTTTAGAGACTTCGGATTATTCGGACACAGAGTAGTCCTCCATTTATTTTTTAAAATAACGAAATTTTCGTTTCCAACTTGTTTTAATGAATTCACATTTATGATTGGAGAAACAACACTAAATTCCATCGGTTCAGTATTCAACATTTTTTCCTTCCGTTATTGTATTTAAGCTGCGGTTAGTATTCACATCTCTTACCTGGATCCTCGAAGGAGAAAAACAACCCGAATGCTTTCCACATCAGGTGAGAATTCCGTTTTTGTAGTATTGTTATCCAGTAAGTAATTATCTACCAATTTCCTATTCATCTATCAGTACTAGGTGAAAAAAGGTCCCGAGGAGCCTATACGCGCACGTGTTGCATTTATACTTTTTGCCTTCCTTTTTTTACAAAAGAGTATTTTCTGTGAATGATACATGCTGTCGAGTGAAAGTTTCATATTCAATGGGAAACTAAAAATGAGCGATTTATTACATCGCTTTGACGCTACGGTAAATTAGGTTGTTGCAAACAAAAGGATGAATCCTAGGCTCACGACACGAAGTGAATTTTTGGAATTCATTTTTGCACTGGCGAGAAAACCCAACCAAAGGCTGCTTTGACTTAGATGAAGTTCAAAAATTTCGTGATACTAATTACCCGACACGATTATAATTTATTTTGAGAAATTAGTTTCAGTGCGCTTAAACAGACAGACGGCAGACTAAAGAAATGAAGCGAACAAGATAAAATCCATAACAGTTTAATTCAGAAATTCGGCAGTTCGGCACGATGGCTCTCTTCAGCAATTAAAATCATGAGAGCCCAACAAGGTTATTTTAGTATATTCTGTCCATATTTGATTCAAATAATTTTTGATTAAGAACTAAACCATATTTTTTTGGCATGGGCTGAAGGGAGCAAAAATCAAAAGTCAAAAATACTACCCTGGATAGCACGAGGGGTGGGGTACTCTGATCATTAGTCTAGGTTTGTTTTGAACCTAACGATAAGTATTGTTTTGAATTGGATTTATAAGCGAATCTATAAAGGGCTTGTAAGTCCTTTTACATTTGAATGGAAGGCAATGAGAAAGGTATTTATTTAAAAATAAAAGCTCGTTTACCTTTCTCTCAATTTTTGCTTGAGAACATGGGAAAATTGCTTCTCAAGAAATGAGTTGACAGAATGAGGTCATAACAAGTTTTTTCAACTTTCTCCCGGCTCCTTCCTTGAATTTTGTGAAATTTATGTGGTCAGAAGGGAAGAGAAAATGATGAGTTCCCTAATTATTTCTAGTATCCATTCTATTTTGATCCAATGGATCATGTAGAGAGAAAAATCAGAAATTGATAGCTTTTTTGCTCTTATACTACAGATAAAATTTCTAAATTATCTCTTGCAGAATATTAAGTGTCGGAAACTTATCCAAAAGAATATTCATCTTGAAAACATATAAATCTATGGCTAGTGTCTCAATAAATTCCACCTTCATTCAATTTACTGTGTTCCATGGTTTCCTGTTTGGCTTTCACTCTAATCGTTTTCTTTCATAGTGATCACATTACAAGAAGAAAGGAAATACCCTTTCAGATATTATCCTGTCATCCCCATGTTTTGACATGGATAGATTGACTAATGAAAGCTACAACCAAGATAGGATAGCGACTCGATGTTTTTCACTTTGGCAACAAGTTCTTCCTAACAGCTTTCCCTTCTTACTCTTAAGCACTTCCGCCCCTACTGAATCCCTTCTCATTTACAATTCAAAAGGCAGACTGAGAATCCTCTGTTTCTTCCATCTTGTAATAAGATATTCTTCTTTCTTGTAAAGCTTTGTCGACTAAATTGCTCACGGTCAGAAAGCTTTTAAACGAAATTAAGTATCAGTATAAAGTACCCCCGGATACTCGATAAAATACAATTTCCGGCTGGCGGGTTCAGAGTGAAGAAACTTGAAACCTCTCCGCCAATTATAAGTCTCCCGGTAATCGGGAAAAATAATTGAAGCGAAAAACAAAATCCTGACTCCAATTTACTCCTGAGGACATAACTGATAAATAGGCACCTTATGGTAGTTTAATCCAATGATGTCTGCTCAATTAACACCAATTAAGACCAAGCCGCAAGTTACACTTCCTCAAATGAGCCCCTATTCACACAACGCCTTTGTTTGTAGTTGGATTAGTTCAATTTAGACTCAGTGTCAACATGAGTTTCTTTCTTTGTATGCTTACTGTAAACAAAGAAAGATCACTCTGCTACTGTAAATCTCTAATTATCCTTATCAGGGTTCCGAATTCTTAAAATATTTTTAAGAATTTTTAATCTCCCTTCATGGAGAGAGTTCACTGGACACTAAATATTTTCAAATTTAAGGCTACCATAAGCTAAAAAAAATGTTACTGTGTGGTGGGGTGATAAGAAACGGATGGCCATTCTTGAAATTTTGATGCGTTAAATCGGACACCGGAAAAATATGCGAAACGCGGATTCTAGCATACGGTGATACAAAATAACTCAACCGCCCTTGATCTTGGATTTTGCAAAAACCGGTTTCACAATTTAGAATTTATATTTTTTAAGAAAGCAAGATTTTCAAAACTAATGAGAACGCTGAAAACCTGGCCTGGCTAACGCAGCTGTCGTCGACTTGTGAAACTTGGATGGTTCTACCCAATAATGCGTCAGAAGCTGCGGTTGAGAAGAATAACTGCCGCTTGAAATTTTAGAAAACGATTTTTTGAATACTCGGAAAAGGTGGGATAATAAGGAAGACTTTTCAAACAGCGGCCGCGCTCTTAAATTTTATTACTTTGCCATAAATCTTACTTTTTGTAGGGTTTTTGTCAAAATTGTTCAGCAAACAAATATTTTTGTAAAATGCAAGCTAGCTAACTTAAAATATGCAATACCGTTTAGCTAAAAATAATAACACAGAATTAGCTTCCGTGAGGTTAACTTTTAAAGGTGCCCCAAGCAAGCGGGAAGCCTCACCTAAAATTTTTGTCTCCGTGCAATATATCCCCAGAATTTTCGCTGAATTTGCCCCGCTTGTCAGAAGTGCTCCCTTCAGCAGCAGGCTGAAGCGCAACCGGAATCCTAAAAACGTTCCTTATTACCCGGCTATACGGTAGCTAGTGTTTTAAAAAAAAGGAAAAAAGAACGGCACCATTTCTGCGGCGATTTCTCTCTGAAATTAGGAATAGAGATAATTATTTTTTTTTGTTTTCAGGGAATTCCTTGTGAAAATTGGGACTGACTGAATGTCATTTCTATAAGGAATCAAGCCCGGCCGCAGTCATATCTCAATTCAATCTTCAGCATCATCATCAACCTGTCTACGCATATCCCACTACATATTAAATATCACAGAAAATATCAAACAAAAAACCACCTAGAGAAAAGAGATCAGTGTCGCCAAATATCACGAACTTTCTTTCAATTTTTCGAAACCCAGGCTTAGAAAAAGAAAGCAAAAAATAGTCATGGACATTTAAGTTCCCTCCTCTTCACCCTCGTCTTCCACTAAAAAAATTGACAATAATCAATCAAGTTCTGAAGAGCACTACCAATCAAAATTCTAATTAGGTTCAAAAGAAAAAGGAAAAAGTTTCACACTTCAAAGTTCCTACAAAACAATAATTAAAAGTCCGACCAAAAATAAATTTGTAAGGAAGAGAAGAAAAAGGCTTAGACCAAAGAATACAGCAAATAATTCATTGAGCAGAAATAGAATGAGGAATTGAGATTCCCTATCAAGAATTAAAGTTCTGACGTCCTCCCCTTCACCCTTTCCTCAGAAGAATAATGATTATGGAAAGCTCTCAATGGAATTCGTTTTGTCAAATTATAATTTGGTACACAGTAGTAGTACACCTCATGGCTGGTATAGAAGGGAGCTCAACTTCTGCCGACGGACGAATCCGAAAATCTCCCCTTCAAATTTCTTCAAAGGAGCTCCGGCGGCTGAAAGCAAAAGGTTAATTAAACTTTTTCCCTTACTTACTCCTTTGATTTTCAGATAAGGGAATTTCAGCCCTCCTTTTAATTCTAATTTCTGCGTTTTATTCTTTTTCTTTCTTAATTTCTTAAAACCCGGCGTTATTAATTTTTTTCTAGTAAGCTTTCTTATCTACAATTTTTTTTCTCATTGGAATAAGCCTCAGTAAGCCTGGCCACTAACCCGACCGAAAACGCTCTACAGAAAAATGGAAGCAGAGGATTCTGCAGAAGATTGCTGCAATTCATTCGATTTAATCTTATTCCTCTGCAGATGAAATTGTGCAGAGAAACATTGACTAGTAAGAAAATTAGTAGCATTTTTTGCGATGTTTTTTTTAAAAAGGACTTTGCTCAATTTTCTTCAGAATTCTGCAGAAAATTTTTGGTCGGGCTCTCTTATGTTGTGGTTACTTTTATTGTAATAAGATTACTTTCTTCCTCCATGTAAATAATAATATGCTTATGGGATTTTAGGACTGGAAATGATGCCAACCGAGAATTCCGTTTCTGGGAGTATAATATCTGAAGAGCCAAGTTGCGAAGAGTTGAGAGCAATGTGGCGCTATTACCGACGTCACGCCAGAGCTGCTGAACTGACAAATCAAATCCCTCAGTTTCAACTTCAGGATATTTTCATGGGAATGGAGTCGCCAGGGGAACCAGAAAGTCTTGGTCCATTCCAAGGAAAGACCCGCCTACGCTTCAGACCCAAAAATCCTCGTGATCCTCGATATGGTCGAGTCCTCCTCAAACAAGAGAAAGGAAGGGGTAGAAGACCGCGCCCAATGGAAGAAGTCATCCAAATGTTTGGAATGCCTTCGGTTGGTAAAAGTCCTAAAAATCAAAAGTCTGACGAGCCCACCGTTCTCTTCTCTCCATCCCTCGAATCAGCTCCTAAATCTGGACTGGAAAAAATCAAGGACATGCTTCGGGAAGAGAGAGTCAAAGCTGGAGAGATTCAGCTAAATGGGCCTTCTGGTCCTGAGTCTCGGAATGAAGAGTACGGGAAAGTTCTTTTGTCACCCCCACAGGGACAAGACGGACGCGTCGCTAATAAGCCAAGAGAACTCATGACCCCATTCGAACGAATTAGGTTCGGGCATGCGGATGATCTCCTTAACGGAAACGATGACACACCGAGGAGACAGGGCTCCAGCCTCTTCCCAGTCAAAAGGCGAAACGGATTCATCGCATTTCCCATGCTCAATCGCCAGTGGTCATCCGGGAAGACTTTGAAGCCGCAAGGACGGAGAGGGCAGGAGGAAAGACATGAGATTCCACTTAAGCCTCCACCTAAATTCGAGGACTCCATAATAATTTCTGGAAATTTGAAGAGTAGTAGCAGACAACCCGTGGCGGGTGATATCACCAATGATCCAGAATCAGTCCTACCAAGTTCGAATACAGCCACGACTCTCAGGGAGCTTGATGACAGTAATGAGGATTTGATTTCATTGATGACGGAGTATGAATTCAATAATACGCCACCACTCGATAACTCCCTTCAGAAAGAAATATTTCTGGTAAGTTCTGCTAATTTCGTTTCTTAGTTTATTACTTCTACTCTTTCAGGAACAGGAAAGATCCCGGAAAAAGATCAGCCGAATAAACAAAAAGAGTAATGAAAAACAGGAAAAAAAAACTAAGGCTTAAAATTCCTTTCAAAATAGCTTGCCATTACTGCAATTAAGGAAATTGAAAAAAGAAAATTTTACTGCAAGTCTTAAACGGATTTAAAAATCTAAGCCAGTGGGATGACTTAATTCGGTTTTTAGGCTCATGGCTTCTTGTGAAAACACGGAAGAGAGATTTCGTTTATTTTGGTTATGACGTAGAGGAGAAGGGTTTTTTAAGGACTTCACCCAGAAATCCAATTTGTAAAGTTGATAATGAATTCTGCTCACTTGGATTTTGGAGGTAACTAGGGATTTACTGGTTAGCTGTAGGGGTGGAGCCATTCTGGCACTTCCAATACAGACTACTGCAAGTCTAATGGATAGGATTTATAGAATGAGGGAAAACGATTAAGGGCTCTAAGCTCTTTCTCTGGAACCTTGCCAGATTAGTAATAAGAGGAAAACAATCATCCTCTAACGTATTTTATCTAACCGCCCCGAACAATAAAAATAAAAATAATGAAGGAAAATCAGTTCTCTGCTGGAGCTGGTTGATTTTAGGTTGAGAAGAACCCTAGAGCGGAAGGTGATTGAGAGAGTCGAGAAAATCAAAGAAGTAATAAGTTGAGAGAGAAAGCATAATGGTTGAGTAGGAGTGAGTGGGAAGTGCATTATCTGATTAAGCAAAGGAGAAAATAATGTCGGAAACCTGGAGAGAATTGAACAGCAGAATCCCACTGTGACTCCTTAGAAAATAAAGGACTCACTCAGTCAGTCGAGTCGGATAACTTCCCTAGAATAATATCCCAGCAGGAACAGGATTCATAATGTTCATTACTGGAAATGGGGAAGTTTCCTATGCTTCTTCTCATTCAGCGTCTCCAAATCATTTCTCAAACCTAGTTGGTTAGTTGGATACATTGAACAATTACAAAACAATAATGCATGACAATATGAAGCGTTAATACTTTGAGCCATCATACTCATAGTAAACGACAAGCATCCCCTTCAATCTGCGGCGACTTCGGGACAGAAATTTGTATCCAAGAAAAATGTTTCTTTCTTTTCGCTAGAAAATTTTCCGTACAATTTTATGAATTTTTAAGGCGTGTACTTTTATGGTTTTTCCCATGACTGGAAAAATTCTTTGGCCTAATCATTCTTTATGGGGATTCTTTGCTGGGGTGAAAAGAGAAAATTGACATTCGGGAAAATTCTTACCAGAGATTCTCGCTGCGAAAGTTTTGTTGGTGAAAGCAAGTCTTTCACAAGCCTTTCTTTTTCTGGGTATCTTTTTTCTTTGTTATGATGGCAGTAGGCAAACAACCTGTTCCAAGTTCAGACTGGTGGTGAATGTTTATATTTTCATTTGAATATTTGAATACAGAAAAAGATTTTAAGAAGGAGCAGCAGTAGAAAAAGTAAAATACTTTCTTTTTTAGATTTTCTTTCTGTTCTGCTTAACAGTTTGGACATAACCTTTCCTGGATTTCATACAACTGTTCTTCGGATTTAAATCGGATTTAAAAACAAAGATCCACCAACTCTAAATGAATGTTCTTCTATCATTATTCTAAAATATAGGCCTGCTATGTTTTACTGTCGAATTCAAAAGCGTTGGTTATCAGAAGGTCCTAAAATGAGTAATACTAGAACGTTTATGCAAAAGCAAAAGAAAAGAGAATTTCTCACGTGCAGAAATTTCTTCCCGTGGGGATTTTTACGCTAAATTCTCAAAAGCTCCACTTCGAAAAATGCAGTGTGTCAACTTTCATCAAAATTCTTTCTGTTTTTTTCCAGGTTGAAGAAAGCCCCCCTTTGTGTCTCGAGGTGAAAGAACAATCCTGCTCTTCTAATTCCGACTGTTCTTGTGTCGGATTCGGCCTCTACAGATGCTTTAACGGACAGTGTCAAACACTCTCCATCAAGAGCCCCGGTAAGCCTTCCTTAAGTTTCCTAATCCGGATTTTACAAGCAATTTCTCAGCATCATACATTTTCTAGAAATAAGGCCTCCAAAGTCTTAAGCTAGACGAAGCAATTTGTAAATGCCACTTGCCGCAAGAGCCACTGACCCGGCTGCACTTTTACGGTTTCAGGGAAAGTGAACTTTGCTAACCTCAAAACATGAAACCAATAAAAAAATAGCGCTCAGGTTCTGCAAAAATAGAAGCTTCTCTTGAACCACTACCCCGAATATAGGATTTTAAGGCCGTACTTGAAAAAAATCTTCTGTTGAAATTAAAACTGAAGCCTAAATATTCCAAATGAAAGTTCAAGCAAACTGATCTTGTCTAAAGTCTTCCTTTCATTTCTGTTTGCAAAGGTATAAAAAAAATTTAATTTAATTTTCCAACCCTGTAGAATCAGAAAGAGCAACAGTACTGGAAAATGAAGATTTAGGGAAAAGCCACTTAAAGGAATTAGGAGAATGTCATCCTCACATTGTTCTGATGCTGTACACGAAAAGTGGATGTTCAATTCATTAGGACTTAATATGTGTACTTTCCCTTGCCTTTACCTTTGCCTTTTCCTGAGGATGACTTTCCACTCGAGTAAGTCGTTTACGCTCTTGAGATAAGTGGGTCTGCGGGGAGGGAGATAGAAATTCCTTCCTGAAATTCACACCTCGGAGACCAGAAACCAACTCTCCATGTTCTAAATATAACCTGGAGTGACGTCATGCCTCCTCCTATCAAGCTCCCTACCACACGCTTTTCCTCTCTCTACGGATATTCTAAAGAAAGTTTGCTCTCACTTTCACTTTCGGATAAAAAAAAACCTGAGAAGTGAGTAATATAGATTTAACTCAGGGAGTCAAGAAGAGGCTCATTTGTAACTTTTTGCTTTTTTATATTCCTTTCACTTCGACTTAATAAAAATTCAATCAGGATACAATCTCACGCTCCCGTCTTTCTTAAATTTAATTAAATGAGTAAAAAGCCCTTCCGCTCACGACGAATTCCTCCAGAGTAATAGAGGCGGATAGGCTTCCTTTTCTTGCAACTAAGTAACAGGAAATGATGGGATGGCAGAGAAAGGGTTCCGTTCACGAGCCATCCCAAGCCATTTCAGTTTGAACAACGCCTTTGCATAAAACATTTTTCCCATGAAGATTTCGTGGAGGAGGGGAGAAGATTGAATGAAAACTCACTTTCTTTCCCAATTTTAACTTGCTCGGGACGTGGCATTGCCACGGTGGCAGGAGAATACTTTTTACCTTCAGAAGAGTAAAATACTTCGTTCAAACCAGTCCTGCCAGGATGATGGTATGATCCCATCACTTTCCCACATCCAGATTCCAACCAGGAAAAATCATTCAAAATCAACGCTAGGCCTATGTTGCATCCATTTAAAATTTTAATGGCTTTTGAATATTGCTTTTGACCCTTAAAAATATTTTTGGCACACGTGCTCGCTCCTAAGCTTGCATTCAGGTATGACCTTCTTCTACACAGGTTGTAAAATTGAGCCTCCAAAGATTCTAAGAATTTCCCTTCATCTCAATGCACTGCGGAATCTCTAGAAAATTCAAGAAACTAATTCTTTTAATTTCTTTTTCCACTAGATGACAATGGGAAATCCGATGGGACTTGGCATTCTGAACCCGTGGCATCCTCTCACCTAGGAGTTTGGGAAGAAAGCTCTCCACCCGATTCCACTGCTACGAGGACGGAAGAAAATAAGAAGAAACGGGAAGCTGACATCAAGAAAGCTTAAGGCGATTTATCAGTAGTATAATTATGAAAGCAATGACTGCATAACAATTGAAGACAATTTTCAAGCCGACTCTTCACACATTCACCTCGACGGACACAATTCTAAATCCATTTTCCCAACTTCCTTGACAAAATTGAAATCAGTTTTTTAAAATATCCTGGTTTTACCTCTTCGATCCTGCTTCTACGTTTAGGCAATTTTGAGCCCTGATTGCCTAAAATTTTTAATTACGTTTTTATTGAGTTTTTTTTTGACTCCTGATATGAATTTTAAGAATTCTATTGAGGTAAGATTGGAGATTACTGTCGTGTTTACCCGGGTTGAGCCCAGGACGAATAGTTTGTAGATTAGAAAATATACCTACAGTGAAAACTGAAAAAAGTATGGAACAAAGGAATCCTTTCCAAACAGCAAAAAATGCCTTTGGCAGACAATAAATTACTAATTAACATCAAACCCAACTTGGGGTAAAATTGTGAGGAATCAAACATTTCCTAAAATATTTAACCAAAAACAAAATTGATGTAAAATCACATGTTTTTCAATTAAATTCATAAAAATACACCTTAGCATAAGAAAGACCGAAGGAAGTGAAATCTCTGGACAATATATTGAATCGATAATATTAATTAATTATGATACAGACTTACTGAAGTCGACTCGCAGGTGCTAAAAGCTTGTGAATTAAAAAATTCTGAGGCTGTAATGTACAAATATAATGTACCAAACAACTTATTAACTCAGCTTCTAAACCATGAGGTTTATCTTAATAACTTATTTGGATGTTGTGATAAGGCCATAAAACTAATTACAACCACATAATATAAAGAGAACTACTAGTATATAGTTTTTAGACTCCATACTCTATAGATGCATGTTCAGTTCAACTGTAATATCTCTACATCTAAAAACCACGAAATCAGAATCTTGTAATCCATTACTCCCATTATAATGTCTTTACCATTGTTTTCTTCTTAATCAAGAAAAATTAAGATGTACTTTTAAGCTATTGCCCTACTTTGCCATGACTGGTGTTGTGTACAATAAATGTGGAACTAATTGAAGCCGAATTAACTTTAAGGATTAATTACTTTCCGAATTTCGCAGCCGTTATTTAATATTGCGTCAAAAAATATTCGAAAAGCTTAATTCACGCCAAGACATGCTCACACCAGACGTTCTACTAATAGAAAGCTTCGCAAGGAGTATAATCTTTAAACGGGTGATTACTTAAAAAGGCTAAATCCTGGTTTCAATGCGTCATTTTCATGTTTCTCGCAAACATCATTTTTTTTTCATATCATTTCAGGACATATCATTGTATTCTGTATTAAATTTTGCGTTGACTAGTATTCAGCGTCGATTTAGCTTAGAGTGTGCCCAACCTTACCGCTCAATTGACACCGACGTCCTCTAAAACTGCTTTGGATGCCTTTTGAGAAAACTCTGCAGGAGCAGAAATTCATCCTGACGCAATCGAGAGTTGTAATACTTTTTTAAATCCTGTGGTATCTTCTCAGGTTTTGTCTAGTTAGAGCTTAGGAAATAAACCTCCGCAGTTGAGAAAAATCACAACTGACTCGGTCGGGATGAGTTTTTGCTCCAGCAGAGGTTTCTCATAAGGCATCCAAGCCGTTTTGGATACCGTCGGCTTCAATTGTGGGGATATTCTAATCCAAATTGACGGTAAACCCTACCCACCGTATTTGTCTTAGAATACGAATGGTGTCCTCGAGACTTGCGAGAAAAATACAATTTAGGCATTTATACAGCGGTGAAATTTCGGTAAGAGAAAGAAGGAGAGTAGAGGCTGTACCACAAGAACCCCGCCCGGACGAACAGCGGTTGAAACCGTGCCGGGTAAGGGATCTGTTGGCGGTGCATCCAAACGAAGTCCTAAAATTAATAAACTGCACCTCCAAGATACTGCTGTGGGAAGGCTGGTTGCGGGAATCACCCTGAGTGAGGCCGGCAACCTGTTTCTCCCAGCGGTCGGTCTAGGAGGTTTTGTTAAGGAGTAGCGTTCAGAAACGAACATCCTAACCTATAAACCGACGAGGGCGAAAGAACTCACCCAATGAGTAAAATCACCTCAGTCTTACAAATTAATTTACACCATTCGCTGGCAGGCTCTACGGAACTATGAAAGCGCTTGGATAAACTTAGGACCTATGCTGCCCTTGTCCAGGAACCATGGATTGTCAGAAATGACATCCGTGGCTTAGGAAAAAGGGGAGTGTACAGTTATGGGGGACCAAATCCCAGTGCTTGCATGCTGACATCACCTAACCTAAGGACTTGGGTTCTCCCTCAGTTCTCGGATAAGGATTGCGCGGCTGTGAGCATCAAGTAGAAGAATACAGAAGCTATTATAGCATCAGTATACATGCCACACGGGGACGCATCAATCCCCAGTCTAAAATTCAAGGCTATGGTAAACCACTGCGAAAGTAGAGGAATACAGCTGATCCTGGGCTGCGACGCTAAT
>JABASM010000192.1:0-29793 GCA_019776545.1 Brachystomella parvula
CATTACGATAACTTGCTAAAAGTAAGTCTTTAGAACTTCAGAGCTATTTGCAAAGGCGTTTAAAAGTTATTGCAGTTTCAAAATCAAGCAAAATTGTACCCCACGCCTTAAAAGTTAAAATGCCATAGAGCCAAACAGCCCAGGCTGACTTTCCATGTGATTTTAGGAATAGCGTTTCAAAACTTTTAAGGGGTGCGGGTACAATTTTGCTTGATTTTGAAAGTGCTTAAATGAGATTACATGAGGATTTTTTTCGGGGATTTTCGGGTATCGGGGATTTTTAGGTATCGGGGATTTTTGGTTCGGGGACTATCTCATCAGGGATTTTCGGGTATCGGGGATTTTCACCTATCGGGGATTTTCGATTCGGGGATTTTCGTTCGGAGATTTTTGGATAAGGAATTTTGTTTTCGGGGATTTTCACCTGTCACCCTGAAAGAAAGTCTACTGCTGATTTTTCCGTGTGGAAGCTTGACAATTTCTTACATGTGTATAGGAGCCAAGGCAGAGGGAGACCAACACAAATGTCGAAGATGTTTGAGCCAATTGAAGAGGAGACGGCCATGTCCCCTAGGCCCTTACGAGCCACAATAACAGAGGTTATCAAATCAGGAATCGAAGTACCTAGATAGCGGAAAAGAAAGCTTGGAAACCATTTTCCTCATTTCAGCAAGAGAAAGATTAAGGGAAAGCTTACCCGCAGCCAAAAACGTCAAACCCATGACCTAGAAACAACAGAAAAAGATTACTATTTGGAAATGATCCAAAATTAAACATGTGAATGGTGATTCATTAGACAAAGGAAGAAAAATGGAGAGGGAGAAAACATGGAGGGGGGAGGATGGGTGTGTTCATTTCTGAGGAATAGAATTATTAACCTATGAGCCAATGGCTATGTTTATAAAAGTAATAATTTTCTTTCTCCCGTGTGCCTCAATCATGTTAAGAGAGGATCGTCCTTGGGGAAAAGTCAACTCATCTAGACTGCTTTCTCTTCTCGTAGTACTACTACTAGAAGTTCTTGAGCTGAGTCAGAGGGAGTAGAAGAAAAGAGAGCGGAAGTGAGGATCTCACGCCATTCTCTACTTTTGACCATCGATTTTACAATCATTCAAATCTCGTCTTAAAGACTAGACCCGCAGACCCTTGAGCTCTAGCACAAGGCCTCGTGTATGTAAGCAGTTAAAGAAGAGCAGTTCCAGGAAGAGACTATTTCTGTACAAGGTGAATGGAGTTGTGAGCCATAACTCGAGAAATCTCGGTTGAGGATCCCGTTGCATAAGAAGACTGAGGATGGGGGAAAGTAGATGAGACCCATGGGAACGCTTCATATGGAATGGATAATCGATCGGATGAGGAGAGAGGAGACAGAAAGAGGCTAGGATCCTATAGCCGCAGTAGCCTACTTTCTCCTTTCTCTCCAGATAGGAATGTGGGTTGGGTTTTTTGTTTTTTATACTATAGAGCCCTTGCTTTTGACATACTTCTGGTGGAATAGAAAAAGTTTTTCCTATTCGATCCGCCCACCAGACCATGAAATAACTGAAGACAGCTAGAAAGGAGAGACAAAGAGAAACAAAGACCAAAAAGTGAAACAGAGGAAGATCAAAATGAAATAAAAATGTGAGATTTTGCTCTTTACCAATCCATAGGATGGATCCCAGGAAACCCCACACAAAAAAACGTTTTCCCCGTGGAGTTCGCGTATCCGGAAGTGTGAGATAGAGGCAAATCATTATTGGAAATAGGAGGACGTAGGAGACTTGTTTTTTCCAACCCTTGGGCCAAGAAATGTCCTACACAAGCATTAGCATTACTTTTATTGCTTGCAGCAACGATAATAATTCTAAGGTAATGAACTTACGAGTGGTTCAAGTCCCTCGACCTCAGCTTCTTCCAGGGCTGCCAATTCCTTTGCAATGGAAAAATAAATTTGGAAAAAAAATTAATTAAGAGCGGTTTAAAATCCTAGATGTTTACCTGTGCGGTGGGAGCGTCGCCGTTGATAGCTTCTTCGATGTCTACAGTGGTCAATGGTGCGTCAGCAGGTTGGACTGAGGATGGGAACTCAGGGGGTGCGACTGGTTTCCCTTGGTTATTTCCACTCACGGTTGTGGAAGCATCTGCCTTTGCTGCATCCAGGAGTGCCTTCAAGGAGGCTATGGCATGGAGTTGTGTCGCTTTTTCATCAACGCGTCCTAAAAGAAGGTTTCATTGTAATTTTGATTCCTGCCTTCGCTTTGTAGAGTTACCATCGTGTAAGGGGTCAATTGACTGTATCATGAGTTGTAGGAGTCCGTGCCTGAATTTTGTTCCTGAATGGAGAAGGGGTATGGAGTTCCTGCGACCAGTGGCTGAGAGCGGTGGTGGTCTTAGTGTAACTCCAGTACCGGATCCCCTCCCTCCCGCTGCTCCAGATCCGCTGACACTCACGGTCTGAACAGATGCCTGGCTACTAGATCCTCCATCGCTCTTCTGGAAATTAATTTCCAGGTCAATGAAAAGCAATGTAGTGGAAAATTGGCACTTACTGAAACCATGAGATGGTCTGTTGAGGAGACTCTCGTGACTCTATTTTTGTAGAGTGCTTTCTTAATTTCTCTTTCCACGGACTGGTTAAACTTCATGAAGGTCACATAGGATGCGTAGATGAGGAGGAGGATACTGAAAGCATTCATCAAGAGAAAGTAGAAAAGCAGAAATTAGAAATTCAAATTTTTTTTAAATATTCAAAAAGATAAAATCGAAGAAACCTACAGAGCCTCCCACCACTTAATAGCACCATCCTGGAAGAATAAGATGAGTGTGATGAGACCCACAGAGTAAAAGGAACAGTCCCGAAATAAAGGCCACCATGTCAGATGGAGAACTGTCTTCGAAAACAATGCACACATCCCAATCACAAACAAAATATTAAAAACAGCACTTCCTGGAAAATCAGATTAATTTATTTTACCAGAAGCTTCATTTATCGATTCTCTCTAGGCTCCTTACCGACAATGGTACCGATGCCTACATCATCCCGTGAAATAAATACACCAATAACACTAGTGAACAACTCGGGCGCTGACCCTCCAGCTGAAGGAAGGAAAAAAAATCTTTCATTTTAATTTCCAACAAAATCATATTTAAATGCGTTACCCACCTGCCATAAAAGTAGCCCCAGCTACATCATCCTGCAAACCAAGCAAACCCAAATAAAACGCTGGCACCGAAAAACAAAACCAAGCTTTCTCTTACCTGAATTTCTAATTTTTCAATGATAACGTCAAGTGAAGGTACGAAGAACTCATCACAGACTATGGCCAGAGCCTAGAATTAAAAAGAATTATCATCCCCACCCATCAGCGATGAAGAGTCCGGAAATCAGAGCATCCCAGTGGGAAGTGCTTACCACAAACATGTAGCACACCCCCAAAATATATAGCACCACCCACCCCTAGCGAAAAAAATTATATTCAATTACGCTCAAAGCCACCCTCCGCTTACCAAGCTCCTTTTTGACTCACCTGTTTCATTTCTTCAGGAGTGAAAAGGTCAGGTGGAAATAACTGGCCTGGCTTTTCAATTATAGGATCTAGTGTTGGAAGAGAAGTAACAGCTTCCTCCAGCAATTCCTCTGGTACGAAAGGACTTTCTCCAAGTCCACTTGAACTAAATAGAAGTAAAAGTGGCAGGAGACCAAAGAGAACGTAACTCCGCCATTTTCTTCTGCAGATCCTCCTCTGTTTGTATACTTCCAGAGGTATTCCGCCCATCTCCTACTATTCAACAATTAACAGTAACAAGAATAGTCTATTAACAGGAAGAGGAAGAAGTAGAAAGATGAAGAATATAATTTCTAAAGTGAAACGAACATGAAGGACAGTGGATCCCTCTCCAGCAACAGCAGCTCAAAGACTGGAGAAGAAAGGAATTCCTTTTGGAGGTCGTTAAATACGTACCCTTTTTTTCGTTGTGAGTAGGTCTGTTCCTAGGAAACTTGGCTTTATGGAGAAAGTTAGGGTAAGGGTGTTTGCGATGAAAGTGAAAGCAGTTCAGGGTCTCGGATGTGGGTGGGAGGCGCAGGACGGAGAGGAGAAATCCATAAATTCAGACTGGATCCTTTCCAGCTTTCTCTTGTCCTCTCACTTTCTTAAAATTTAGAAATAATAGTCTACTTTTAATCACGGACTCTCCATAATATACTCAGAAATTTTTAATCAATCCAGTAAGCTTCCTAGTTTTAATTAATGGAACCACAATGCTATTAAACGGTGCACCACAAAAATAAAATTATACGAATGACGAAAAGATGCCATGACTGGAAATGATTTGGAAGAGTTTGGATTTATGGTTTGACTGTTTCAAGATTCGCTGTTCAAATACCTGAAGCTGAATGCCACTGATTCGTCGCACTTGGACCCAATCGTTTTTTGCGTTTTTGCAAATTGCAATATTAAAAAATCCAAAAAAAAATTTTTTTTTGCCTTTCCACTATTGTCATGTATTCGTCTGCGGGAAACAAGTTCTTCGGGGGTAGAGAAGACAGCGCGAAGTTTTACTTTGTGTATTTCTTTTTTTTTGCAAGCAGAACCAAAGCAAAATAAAGGTAGCAGCGAACGGAAGCTTTACACAAATATACGTATGCATTATCCCGACTCTTATGAATCACCCACCACCCGAGAAAATAACGTTATTCCCAAACTCTAAATAATAACATAGCGGAAATTCATAACAATCGACCATAGGGCTAATAATGATCTTCTTGTGAATATAGACCATTCACACTAAAAACTAAAACAGAAAAAACCGAAAAGAATATTTTTACTTTTGAATCGCAGCAAAGTATTCCCAGGGGTCGAAATTGCTGCTGATCGAGCTGAGAAGGTCACTATATAGAACAGATGCCTCGCGATGGATTTTAAAAAGTTTGGCGATGGGTACTGCTTACACCTTGACCAGGACATTGACCTCATGTGACATTTACAGGTCACCAAAATTCAGTCACTAAGCCTCATGGATCCGGACAAGAAATATGTAAATTGAAAGGGCAATGTCTCTTGATTCTACAACATTTAAGCCTAATGATCTAAAACATGCCTACCAGAGGTGTCACGCCTTGCAGACTTTGCGACCTCTGGAGCCCATGTTTCAGGTCAGAAAGGTCCAGTAGGGTATATTCTTAGAACCAGGAGACCAAGCCCTTTTGCTTGAAGTATCGCTTGTCTGAATTTTATTGAAATCCACCGCGGGGAGGTCTGTTCCACAAGTAACATGCACACTCCTTTTCAGGACCCCCGTTTAAAACGTGCATTATTCTCAAAATCTATGAATTCTTGCAATGGCTATCCTCTACTAAACAGCTTATTGAAATTGCAGTGGTATAAAATTTTAAGCTTTGGTGTTCAGGTTCGAAAGGCTATAAAGTACGCGCGAGGCGCGACCGTGACCTGCAGTTCACCATTGGTGCAAGGTTGGTAGACGGGGGGAAAAATTGAGGCTAAAGGCTTACGGCTTTTTTTTTTCGTTGTCAAGCCGACCAACGAAGATTCAGTGCTGTGCGCGGTAACTCTAATCTCGTAATTCGGTGCGAATGGTTCATACTCAAAAAAAGGGTCACAAACATGTGGGCTCAAACAGAGGGATTTAGTAACCTCCTCCCCCACCCCGCTGCAATCGGGTGATCCACCTGTTCTAGGCATAACATAAATTTGTGCATGATACAAAAGCAAAATCAGAATGAGCTGCGGGTGGTCGTCAGTGGGTGTTATTTGTGTGAATTCATTGCAAAAGACAATTCGCAATCTGAAGAAGAATAGTAATTTCCCTTCACTCCTCCGTCACCACCCGATTTCATTCATTTTCAGGTAATCTATAGCTTCAAATACATAAATACAATTATATGTAGATCCAGTGAACGGTCAGCATCACTAATTCCTTGTATTTCTATACTCACAGCGCAAACTGGAGTCAACCTAACCACCCTCAAAATTGAGTTACTCGACTCCATCATCTGGATTCTCTATTTTATTTTTATTTTATTCTTCAGAATGCCTCCACCACCACCACCCCCTCCTCTTAACAAAAAAGCCACCACGGCTACCCCACTTGGAGGAGGTGGGTCAGAGGCAGGGAGGGGTCTACTATTAGAATCTATTAGACAGGGTAAAGCACTCAAGAAAGCCGCGGTGGTCAACGATAGAAGTGCTGCCTTGCGTAAGAAACTCCATTTTAATACACCTTGTATCTTCGTTTCCTTTGAAATTGGATTTAATACCTATCTTAATTTCCGTAGCTTCTGCCTCGAAACCTAAAACTAGCGGAATGGGGAATGCCTCTGAATCAAAAACTTCTCGGCCAAATCAAGTAGTGGTACCAGCCGGCCTCGGTGACCTCTTTGCAGGAGGAATGCCTAAACTAAAATCTGTCAACTCGAGAACTGCACCTTCTTCCGGTGTTCCTCCTCAACCGCCGCCGCCATCCCAAAAGCCTAATGTATCAAGGGTACGATGCGCGCTAATTCAAGAATTTGAATTACCTATACATAATGCTGTCATTTCTTTTCGAATAGATTCCGGATGAGCCAATGCCGGTTGAAAGGAAGTTATCATTCGGCAAGCCTTCAGTTGCTCCGAAACCTCCAGCACTCAATAATAAACAGCCAAGGCCAAACCCACCGCCGAAGTTGCCCAATCTATACATTCCACCTCAACCCGCCGAAGACGATCAGTCTCAGACACCAAGTCCACCATTCGGTGTGAATAGGACGCAGAGCATGCGACTAACTCCTTCAAGTGCAGAGATTCCGCCTCCAGATTATAGAACCATTGGTAGAAAACATACAAATGTTCAGCCTCCACCACCCCCAAGAAGCATGGTAAAATATCAACTACCAATGAAACAATCAAAGCTCATCCGGATGCGTTCTTTAAGCTTCACCTTTCTTCTTATTTCAGAATGGTGGAAACAGGCAAAGACCAACGCCTCTTAGGCCACCGTCTGCCAAGCCACCTCCGCCTCCGAACAAAGTTCCACCTCATCATCGGCCTCCATCGCCTCCACACACACAAGCGCCGCCACCACCCCCAGTATCCTATGCGCCACCGCCACCGCCTCTCTCCCACGCACCTCCTCCCCCTCCCCACAGGGCACAAGCGCCTGTGGTTAACAGAAATAACAATCTAGTAAGGCAATTACTGATTCATTTAAGTTTTGGATTGCTAACTAGACTATGCTACCGTTTTAGGGACCAGATACGTCCTTCGGAGCTCCTCAGAGTCAGAATGGACCTCCGCCACCACCAACACGGAACTCCTCCATGAGAAATACTAATACTGTTCAAAACAGAGGTAGTCAGTGTTTATTCTAATTTAGTTATTGCCAAACAAATCCTCATCTCATTTATGATACTAAGGTGGAGTGGATTTAGAGGAAAGATTTCGCCATCTCTTTCTTCCCATCGAAAATTTACCCCCACCAGAACATTTTGCTGGAATTACTAAAACCTATCCTTCCAAGATAGGTAAGTAGAGCAACTGAACCTTGAAAGAAAGCGATTAAAATTATGATTTCTTTTTTTTAGCTCAATCTGTGAAGCGTCAACCAGCCCCACAACCACCCTCGCATAATCAGATCCAACTAAGAGATAAATGGCTCAATAATACATCAACTTGCTGAAGTCGCAAGTAACTTAATGCAATTCCGAATAATCTAGTAACACTTTTTCTTTCCTTTAAAGAATAAGCGGTTTCAATAATATAATTAACTAACGAGCCAAGAGTCTTTGATTAAACGCGGTTCCAGGAAAGGTCCCAAACGGAAATGTCGAAAGCTCTTGTTTCCCGTTTCATTGATTCCATTTTCTGCTGAAGCTCCTTTTAATTTTCAATATTTTTCCCATCTTTTCCTTGCACTTTATTAGTTAACTTGATTCAGGAATTTAGTAAGCGTTTTAATGAACTCCTGTGGGTTGTCTGCTTGAGGCCAGTGACCAGAATTCTCGATCGTGACGAATTCAGCCTTCGGGAAGAGATCCCTGATTTTTGGGAACTCGCTCTTAGGGATGTACTCTGAATTTCCACCTCGAATAAAAAGTGTAGGAAGCTGACAGGATGAAGAGAGTAAGTCTTCTGGGAATTTCTTAATTTCTCCCAAATTATTCAGTAGCACTTCTAAATTTGGTCTCCATGCTACCCCTCTTCCATCATTTTTGAAAAGATTTGTCAGGAGAAATGCTCGAACTTCTGGAGCCTAATCAATCATACCAAGTTTAATTAATTATTAATCATTGAGGTTGAGTGGTTGGGCGGACGGAATCCTGTTTTCTTACAGTCACAACTGAAGATAGCTGGGAGTTGGCTATTTTTCTAGCCTCTGAGAGAGGTACAGAAGGATGAAAACGGATCGATATCATTGACCCCAAATATTCTGGTGGAAAATGTGAATATTAAATAGATTAGGAAGGAGGATAGCCCTAAACGGACTTATATAATGTGCCTAATCGGCGAGCACGAGCCGCTCTAATTAACAGACGGTTCCATCACCTCCTTGAAAACATGTATGGTAAAAAATCGGATAGGCATCACGCGCGTCTAGCCCTTACTTCTCATTAGATCAAAATCTCCTCCCAGATTCAATGGTGAAATGTCAACTATGACCACGCCTTTTAGTCTCTCTGGATATTTCAGGGCAAAGGATGCAGCTGTCCTTCCTCCCATTGAATGCCCAAGGAGCACGAATTTCTCTATAGAAAGACTGTCGACGAGGCCAAAAAGATCCTCCATCATAGCCTCATAAGACATCACATCAGAGTGGGGACTCTCTCCATGATTTCGAGCATCGAAAGTTATCACCTGTTGCAAAATTCAAAATAAATCAGAAAAGCAGTAGTAAAAATGAATCATCTGTAAAACAGAATCATTGGGCCTGTTTTCAGAAAACATGCCATTTGCATCCAAACGTGGAACCAGGAAAATGGGAAAATAGTTCATTTAGTACTTTTAAATTCGCAGAGGTAAAATAAAACTGCTACTGTGATCTCTTCAGGTCACCGACCCAGCTGAAACTTCCAGGCCCCTTCCCCGTCGAATACTGGAACATTTTTAAAGCCTTGGAGCCTGAGCCACTGCATTGACGGATCCTCAAAGCTGAGCGACACTTCGGTAGTGCAAATAACTTTTGGTGGTTCGAAAGGCTATAAATACGCGCAACGCTGTCCTGCCACTCCAGTTACACCAGTGGTGCCAAATGGAAGGTAAGATTCAGAGCTACAACGTAGTACAAAGAACTCAAATCTCGTCATTTGTTGCAAACGGCATCCATCCGATGTGAAAACGGGACTCAATTACCCGTCGACCTGTGTCCCTGGATATGGCTTTCCCGACAGAAATCCAGTTCTGCTTGCTGCCGAGTAGACCATGGGTCATGAGCACTGGGCAGAGGGATGACGAGCCTTGAGAAGAAATGGAATAGTCAGTATAGGATAAAGGAATTCTTGCCGGCCTACCAAAAATACCAAAATATTTTAGTTTGTCAATTTGATGAAATGACCTCGTCCACCTCTCCCTTACTTTTGTGTTGTAGCTAGTCGTGTGCTTATGGAAAAGGACCTTTTCCAAACATGGCCGAAGACTGAGGTGCCCATGAATTCGAACTAGAAAAACCTTTTCTGTAATGCTCGAATTCCTGGATCACTACTGGGATCACAGATAATTTCTTCCTCCACGCGGAGATCAGCTGTGAGTTTTGTTGTGAGAGTAGAAACAGAAGACGATACCCCACACGACAAAAACAAAAAACCGGGGGAGGAAGATCGGTATCGTTGGCTAAAGCAGTTTTCTATTNGGCTAAAGCAGTTTTCTATTTCCTTTTATTTATGAATAGATTATGCTCAAATTTGGATAAAATGTTCTCTAATACACAGTCAAGTTACAAATTCAGCTTTAAGTTTCAGGATAAGCAAGTTGATTTCAGAGGCATCCATTAAGGGGAGAGTCACTAACTTGAATTTCCGGAAATTCAGCAGCTGGGAAGAATTCATGACAGCTTTTCCACTGGCAAACATCCTCAATTTTCAGTGGATTACGCTAGAAAAAAATCCAGTTTATCAATTTTTTTTTTCAGAAAAAAGAAATTACTCAAGAGTTTTCAGCCTACCTCAATAATTTTTGAAGGCGTGTTATCTAATTTCTGAATTTTCTTGTCTCGCTTTTTCTTTGCTTTCGAGACAATTTGAACACATAGACGACGCCGCTTCTCAGCTCTTGGCCCAATCAGCTCTTCAAAAAACTCTCGAGCATCTTTGAGAGTCACCGTCTCCAGCTCTTTCAGCTCAATGTTCACTCGATCAAACTTCAATTGCCGAGACATGATTTCAGACCATAAATGTTCAGCTCGAATTCCCAATTCCTTTGGCTTTTCTCCCTTTCGGACGGCGAGGGCGTTTCGGTGCTGGAGAAATTCTTCCTCAGTCATTCCTTGAAGGGTTTCAAACAGTTTCTCCAAATAGGAGTCAATCCTGGAGTCAACATAGGCGGAATCATAAGCACTCTGAACGAGAATTTGAAATCCACGGGTTCCATTGGCCTTCCTCACATTGGTCCAAACCGAATAGCCCAACTGCTCTTTTGTTCTGAGTCTGCAAATGATAAAATGAATTCAACAAGTAGCACACCAGCTTCAGTTGATTTCTTAAACTTACTGTGTGTAGCATGACTCGTAAGCCAGTTGGTCCATGAGCTCAATCAGGACATTGGCTCGGGTCTCCTCGGCTCCAGACTGGAAAAGTACTGTTGGTACAAAAAACTACTTTCAATGGGTCGTTTACAGGTGCTTGCAAGCGGACAATTTCCAACCACCTTTAGCGGCAGATACAGGGGAACTTTGGTTACCTGTTGCGGAGGAATCGGAGTGCGTGTGGTGATCAGCGTGGAAGACATAGTCACTTCCTAACACATGAACCATTAAAATTTTGAATAATAATAATAATAATATTTGTTTATTTGGCAATCGCCAGAGGCTTATCAAGCCACTATAGTCCTTTACAAATTTTAATTAAAAAAATGGGAATCAACCTTACCTGGTTTGAGCTTGAGTTCTCTGAGACGAATCTCCTGGTCCTTCGGAAGGCCCTGGGTTCCAGCATCGATAAAAATTTTCTGGCACTTGGAGACGAGATTCTTTGCTTCCTAAAGAAAATGATGTTATAATATAATGAAAACATGATATAACACAAGAGCGTTAGCAGTACCGATTGCGTTAAATTTCCATAGAGTAGCCATTCCAACTTTACGCTTGACATGAACTCCTTGACGTAGCTCGCCAGATCCCCATTCTTAACCTCTGGGATTCAAACGTCGGGAAAGATGAGCGAAAATTTTAACATAATAGTAAAATGACGTGCGTTTACCTTTGAGAGCCTCCAGGAGTTCGGCCTGTGTCCATCGTTGGCTCCTCATCAGAAAGCCGATGTACCAATCTGCATGCTTTCGAGGCTGCTCCCTCTCCCAATTTTTGAGATTTCGGAGGTATGCCTCCTTCAGAACGTCAAATCGCTCGTCCTTACAATCATGATTGACTACTCGGTTTATTACTTTCTCCAGAAGCAAGCCCAGCTTGTGGTCGTATCCTGCGACTTGGACCTAATGAATATTAAAAATAGTAGAGGCTTTCGCTCTCAATCAAATCAAGTGACTTGCCTCGATCCCATAAACCGAGTCAAGGACTGCATATTTCAGGCCTGCCACTGAAGCATTGTAACAGATTTCGCTCAAAGAGTCCTCCACTGTTCGCTTGATTAAGCCAACCATAACTTGATTCTTTGCGGTCTTCAAAGGGAGTGGGCTGGAGCAGAAACCAGTAAAACTCAGTCAGCGATACAAGTTAGGCATTGCCTAGAAAGTTTTCTCACCTGAAAATTTCGACTCTCACGGCCGCTTTTGGAAGCAGAAACTCATTATCTTGCAAATAAAAGGCACGTGAAATTGAGTCATTCACAATCAAACGTGGGATAATGCCCTGTAAGACAGTTGGAACTGAAACTTTCTGAAAGTTACTTTCAGTAGACATAAATGTATGGTAAACAAAACAGCTTACGGTGTTATCCCTAGGCTTTAGTTCAAATACTGATGGAATAAATTCGTTTCTGGTTGGGAGACGTAGCTCATCATTCATTTCACGGTTCTTCCATTGGTCAATCAGTGTTGGACTAATCTGTTCAACGGAATACTTAATTTTGTAGAATTCCTCTTCGAGGTCAACTTTGGCTTCGTTTTCCTTCGCCAGAATTGTGATTCTGAATCGCAGACGCCAGAAGTTGAAATGGTATTTGCGAAAGTATTTTTAAGCTTTTTAAACTGTTAGTTCATTAACCTGCATTTTTCAGGGACCGGGTAGCTCAGAAGTTCGGAAATTTCCTCTGGATTATATTTAGAGATGAGATGCTCAGCGCTCAAAACGTCTTCTAGAGGGTAGAGCTAATAAATAAATTGAAAAGTCGTCAAAACGTGCCATCCGTTGTTTCCGGTATAATTAATAGACTTACGAGCATTTTGGGAGTGAGATTACATGTATAAGATTCCGGATTTTGCGTGTCTTTAAAACGAAAATTCATGTACTCCATATCACGCAGTTCGTCCCAGACCCATTGCTGTACCCCAGCGCATCTCAGCATTTTCAGATACTATAAATTATAAAGAACCGAAAAATTAGGGAAATAAAAATCGAAGAGTGAATTTGGAGCAAGTACCTGAAAAATAACAGCAGCAATGTCTGCGTCATGCTTGAGCCCTTCCTTGGTTAACTCCAGATCGATTGACAAAGACCCGAAACCCCGACCAATTGCTTGTATTTCTGCAGTTAATTCATTCACCCAACTTCGTTTCTTTAAAAGGGAAAGCAGCGATCCCTCCCCTTCATGCCCAATCAAGTGAGTGAGATAGTGGTCAGACTAAAGTAAAAAAAATTGTTCGAAGAATAATAGAATTACAATAAATTAACATACGCCAGTCTTATAGGATTTCGTGGTATCTGGGAATGGGAAAACCACGCTCATCTGTCTGACATCTTTGATAGGAAGAACTCGGATCCAAATTCCAACGTGATTTTGCGAAAACGGACTTTCTTCCCAAACTGGTAGTTTTACATCCTTGTTCTCTATCTGAGAAAAGAGTGGATCTACTAAAGACTCTAATTCGTCCAGGCTCTCCTTGCCAAGAACAGCCAAACTCATGATGTTGGCTGAGTAAAATTCATTATGGTAGTCCTTGAGGGCAGCTATAACATTAACATTCTTCTCTCTAGGGCGTGTCCAAAGCGTGTCAAGGTTCCCTGTTGCAAATCTTTGATACGGGTGTTTTGGGTCAGATGTGTGCTTCTGAATATCAGAGCTTCTCCAGTCGTCATCTGGAACATTTTGCTCATGCTCAGAGTTGACTGCTTGAATCTCACGTTCTGTGGAACTTTCGGTGAAAAGCGGACTGATAAAGAACTGTGCAAACCTGAAATTTCAATCCTACAATAAATTGCAGTTTACTTAAAAATGAATTCAGAAATAAATTACCTATCAAGACCAAGCTTCAGACCCTCCGGCGAGACGTCGAAATGATAGTTCGTATGGTCCTCATCAGTATAAGCATTTGAAGCACCTACGAAATATGCAAGAACAAAGGAAATCACCTTTTCTTCCCAAGGAGAACATACTTTGCACAGACCTCCATTGTCGCTCAAATATTTATCAAATCCATTTTCTTCCGGATACTTTGCCGTGCCAAGAAATACCATATGCTCACAGAAATGCGCTAGCCCAGGCAATTCTGGTGGATTACACAAACTTCCTGGAATAATAATCAATCATAACCAGAGGCGTGATTTATCAAATAATGCTTATTTATTTTACCCGCTCCAACAGTAAGAGATCCGGCCTGTAACAGAAAATTACTCATGAGTTACGTTGCCGTAATAAGAATAAGGAAACGGAAGAGCGAAATAAGTCTTACCGCTTTGTCTGTGTCAGAATCACTGATTAGAAGGACTTTTAATTTATTTTGGAGAATCAGGGCACGGTATAACCTCTTATCAGAAGCTGACTTTGTTACGGATATCCTTTGGATTATGCTGGTCGGGCCATCGGCGGCCACAGGATTCATTTTGTGGATTGTCCTTAGGGTCAGCCGCAACAGTGGAATGGTTAGTCTTGCCAGCGCAACATAAAGATGTTGCTCTCCTTGCAGTAAATAGCAGAAAATTAAAAATTCAATTCACAGTAACAAATAAAAATCACTAAAACAATATTAAAATCCTACTGGAAACTGGATGAGAATGAAATTCCAGTCAGCCGGTTTGAAATCAGGTAGGCGCGTCTCATTTCTCAAAATTTCACTTTCACATTCTCGCTCCATTTAAGAGGTGGGCTCAATTCTCTAATTATACACCATCAAAACACTATTAATTTTATGATAATTTGTAAATCCACTTGGTTTCAGTGTAGAATAGATTGGTAAAGGTCCTTTCTTAAAAATTCAGGTGGTTCACCAAAGGTCACTTGACTTCACGGGTCTGGGCAAGCGGTGGGTCATACCCTTCACTGCGTGATTCTAAAACTATACTATGCTAGGTGCGGTTGACCTGCGCCGGACTGACCCAGACTAGACCTTTTCTATGCCAGGATCACTCGTTTCAGAGCGATCCGGGTCGCTCGTAATCAGAGCAACCCTCTATCTAGCCGGCTTACAGATTGTAGTTCGGTACCTCACCCCAGTGTAAGCGCTGATCGAAGGCTGGAAGAATCGCTGCTCAACTCGATATTGCCAATAAGGAATATTTATATATTTCCTAAGAACTAAATATAACAGAGTTGAGGAGAGGAGAAGTGAACTGGTTGAAGTTCATTGAAGGAATGAATATCGGAGCTAAGCTCCACCACCTATGTCACCTGTGGGATAATTCCCAGGTAATTAGCCTAAAGGCGCCCACAGGTTTTCACTTCTCTTCTGATCAGCGAAGGTGGTTCTGGTCAGGCTGTCGCAGACCAGAGACCTTTTACTTTACCTTTCAGTAAAAGGGCTCTGGTTTGACCCTTCTGACCCTATAATATGGTAACCAAGGGTAACGAGAAAAGCCAGGTCGGGTATATTTTCAGAATCAAGGGACTATAGTCCCTTGATTCTAAAAATAATTGGAGACTAGGGCCTTTCGACTGACGTATTGCTTGCCCGGATACAAGGAGGTCAAGTAACTGACCTTGGTGACCTTCCAAGGGAGAAGGTCGGTTAGACCTGAATTAAAAAAAAACTGACAAATCGATTTTTAACTAAAAGCCAAGCTGGGTTAGAAATTATCATCCAGCGTTGTGTGGGGCACTTTGGCTATAATAAAAAAATGATGAAGCGAAGATTAAAATTAATTAACGCAAAACTTTAACCACGGAAATTGCAAATGTTTGATAAGCATTTTTAATTCGTGTTTTACCCAAAAGAAGAACTGCCAAACTTTACGCGCGTGTGTGTCTGAGGCAAAGGGTCTTTTTCATCAACCTTTTTCCTCTCAGCAGGACAGATGATTTTCTTCGTCAAAGAAGTCAAGGCCGAAAAAGTTGTATTTCTGGTGGAATGTAGCGAAGTAAAGCAACCGACGACTACTGAACTAGTATTTTCTAGTGTTTAGTATTCAGTATTTTCTTCTAAAGAAGAGAACCGGTGACCGTGACTTGTGAAGTTGTACAAAAGAGGTCTGCTTGTTTGGAAGAGGACCGATGTAAAAACCTGGGTAAGAGTACCGCATTGGACGCCAGAATCGCCCCACCCAGCGGTCTACCTTATCCTTAGTATTCACAGGAACGGATAACCCTTCAGTTTCAATCAGTATTTATGAAGTATTTAGTACCAGACCCACCGTACGCAGTGAATTAAGATTCGTTGACCCGAAAACTGCTGAGGTATTTCACAGCATTTATACAGTTAAGTATAGTTAGTTTGTATGAACATGCCAATGTTATTTTTTTGGAACGTTGCAGGGATCGGAAGTTAACCTTTGCTGAGTAAAGATGATGTCGCGTAATATCTTCCCGTTACAAAGGAATAATGGGATCAAGCAAATGTTACATTCTCAGTAAGGCCGTAAACCTTGTGAAGTATAATTGTTATTGGAATTTGACCTTTGCCTGGCTTTCCCAATTACAGAAAACGATGGATCAACTCTGTAGTTCAAAACCCTGTCTTTGATGATTTTGCTGTCAAAAATGAACCGGTCCTGGCTTATAATAAGGGGAGTAAAGAGAGACGTACGCTGGAGTCCTCCCTTAAAATGTATGCGAAGGATGTACTTGAGATACCAATAGTCATTGGTGGCCAGGAGTACAAAACGCCTCATGTCATGTATCAGCGAATGGTGGGCAGCATGTTAGCATTTGCCTTTGAGCAACGTATGTTAACTCTAAATTTTCTTTGTGAAGCCTCACGACCATCATCACAAAGTTGCCAAATACTATTATGCAACCCCTGAATTGATGCAGAAAGCGATTGAAGCAGCGGTAGGAGCTCAGCGGGATTGGGAAAGAGTTCCATGGCAGGAGAAGTTCCAGATGTGGCTTAAAGCAGCAGATTTGATGGCGGGGACGTGGAGACAGCGACTGAATGCAACAACAATGCTCGGCCAGTCGAAAACAGTAATACAAGCTGAGATTGATGCCTCAGCAGAATTGATAGACTTTTTTCGGTACAATGCTTTTTTTGCCAAAGAACTTCTTAAATATGCTCCAGTAAGCGAAGTTCCCAAAGCATTCAAGAACCACATCCGGTACAGAGGAATGGAAGGTTTCGTTGCTGCGATTTCTCCATTTAATTTTACAGCCATTGGAGGGAATCTCGCTTACACACCGGCATTAATGGTTAGTTTCCAATCCCTGAGCGATATTTTAAACCAGTTTAATCCACAACTGGCAGTCCTAATAATTCTTACAGGGAAACGCTGTCCTCTGGAAACCGTCTGACACCGCTGTTCTCTCCAACTACACCATATTCCAAATCATGAAGGAAGTAGGCCTACCACCAGGAGTTGTGAGTTTATTTGAGTGCAATTTCAAAAGGCCAGACTTAAAATTATAGTTCTGCGTAGGTTAATTTTGTGCCAGCGGATGGACCTGTATTTGGAAAAGCTATCACTAACTCTCCTCATTTAGCTGGAATCAATTTCACAGGATCTGTACCGTAAGCTCAGAAATAGTTTCCGCTTGATCTGGTAATTAATTATCATTTTTCGGGTGGCTAGGACTTTTCAACATCTTTGGAAAGAAGTTGGAGCGAATCTCTCAGCGTATCGTAACTTCCCAAGACTGGTAGGAGAGTGTGGTGGGAAGAACTTTCATTTTGTGCATCCGAGCTCAGATGTCCAAACTGTTGTTCATGCCACCGTCCGCTCGGCTTTTGAATACTGTGGACAGAAATGTTCAGCCTGCGCTCGTTTGTATGTTCCAGAGTCACTCTGGCCTCAGGTAAATCACAAGAAATTCACGAAAAATCATGAAAATAGGAAGTAACTTATTCATTTTTATAGGTGAAAAGTGGGTTAATAGAAAATATCAAACAAGTTAAAGTTGGGGCACCCACGGATTTCTCCGTTTTCATGTCTTCCGTAATTGATGAGAAAGCTTTTGATAGAATAACTAAATATATTGACTACGCCAAGGAGAAATTGACCATTTTGCATGGTGGACACTATGACAAGAAGTGAGTCCAGTCATCTATTTTTTTAAATTACTGCCCCTCATAGACATATTATTTTTGAAGGGTGGGTTACTTCGTGGAACCGACACTTGTGGAAACCAAGGATCCCTTGGATCGGATAATGCGAGAAGAAATCTTCGGTCCTGTTCTCGTAGCCTATGTTTACCCTGATGGGAAAATAAAAGAGACAATCAAAATAGTGGACGAATCCACACCATATGCTCTGACCGGAGCAGTTTTTGGTCAAGACGAGTAAGACATCCTTTCATTTTCTTCCTGATTAATCAGTCATATTTGTTTGATTTTGACTGTATTTTCTCCATAGGAATTTCCTGAAAGAAGCGACTGAGTTTTTCAAGTACACCACAGGCAATTTTTATATCAATGACAGATCTACAGGTTCTGTTGTGGGACAACAACCTTTTGGAGGAGGGAGAATGTCAGGTAAGAGGGAGACCGTCAGGAGCTATTATGCGTATTTTGACCTGTCCCGAAAACGTGTCTGAAAATTAACTTCGCTACTTAGGGACGAATGACAAAGCTGGTGGGCCTCACTATGTTCTGAAATGGAGCTCGCCTCAAGTAACGAAGGAAACATTTATCCGAACGACGGATTGGAGGTATTCCTACATGGATGCTGGAGATTCTGGATAATCCCCATAACAGAATCTTGTACCTTCTCAACAGGATTTTATTTTATTTGTTCGTGTACCTTCTAGTAACTTTTACTGAGTGGCTTTCTGCAACAATAATAAAGAATTTACTCAGTAAAGAATTTTAACAACATTGATTTTTTGGCGTCTGGAAGTCTGAAATTCTCTCATTGCTACGTGGGGCATCTTGAGTGCTCCTCAAGAACCAAGTTCTACGGCAATTTATCAGGTGGAGCGAATTGTACATTCATTTTTTCCAAACATAACTAAGAAAATTAACATGGACCAGAAAGCTTGATACCATTTAAGTAGAAACAAATATAATTACGTAATTAAAACTAAAAATGACTGCTTGAAATTATGAAATTTGTCCAAAATTTTGCAAATTATTGTTGAGGAATGGAAAAAATTGTGCGAGGAAGGAGGAGCTTCAGCCGGTTTTTTCTTCCTGCGCCTTCTTCCATCTCGCGGTCAGCCATTATTCTCTCTCATTCAGAAGGACTGCCGGAGCGAGTGGGGAAGAAGGTGATTTTTCTAGTGTAAAGTTCAATTAATTTAATTGAATTAGTTTCCGAACGTCCGAATTGGTAAGTACGTTAAAACTATAATCGCTGTGTGCCTTATTTTCCTCATCCGTTGACCTTTGGCCTGGTTACACTTAAAAATAACGGTGAACATTGCTACTGCTCATATGTTCCTATGGTGTTCATTTATGCATGCTTTACCTTCTTCCTTGGAAGTTCTCCGGTTCCAAAATGGCTTAATTTTAATTAAACAGGCTGGTTTGCATCGTCAGTGAGCGAAATATAAGAATAGACAGGCAGAGGTCACCGTACACAATAATTTCTTTCCAGCCAGTTCATGGTATGGATAGAGCCGACGTGTGCGAACATGAATTCTTTTGGGACGGATTCCAGTTCAGCTAATGAACTGGAATTATCAAATACGAAAGATACACTGCGCCGCTAATATGATCTAATAGATGTAATCCTCGTATCTTGATTCTTTAATCATTATCTCACTTCTTTTGTTTTGACAGAAGATGCAGATCTTCGTGAAAACCCTCACGGGGAAAACCATCACCCTCGAGGTAGAACCCTCAGATACAATCGAAAATGTCAAAGCTAAGATCCAGGACAAAGAAGGTAAATAATTGTAATTACTTAGTTTGCTATCAATATTTCAGGAATCCAGTGAATGTATTTCTTGTTCCAGTTCTTAGTATTTAGGTTTACGTTTAACCAAAACTTTGTTTTATTTTTCTCAGGAATTCCTCCAGACCAACAGCGTCTAATTTTCGCTGGTAAGCAACTGGAAGATGGCCGTACTTTGTCAGATTACAACATTCAGAAGGAGTCTACGCTCCACCTTGTTCTCCGTCTCAGAGGAGGAGCTAAGAAGCGAAAGAAGAAGAATTACACCACCCCGAAGAAAATCAAGCACAAGAAGAGGAAGGTAAAGCTCGCTGTTCTAAAATACTACAAGGTGAGTCATCTACTTAAGCCACCGTTCAAAAAATTCAGAAGATGATCCTAACTTCCTTGAAATCATAGGTAGATGAAAATGGCAAAATTCATCGCTTGAGACGGGAGTGTCCTTCTGAGAGCTGCGGGGCTGGTGTATTTATGGCATCCATGGAAGACAGGCATTACTGCGGGAAGTGTGCTGCCACTTACGTCTACAGTGCTCCCCAAAACCCGTGAAAGAGCGTGGATTAATTTTCAAAAATAATTAAAAACAAAAAAAATTGTTCAAGTAAAATTTTTAACTTCTTGAAATCTTTCGTTCAGACGGTGGGACTGAGAGCGATAAGCGCTAGCAGGCAGACTTCCTCTAGACTTTTACATTCATAGTGTTCCGGTCGTTTTTCAGTGTTCTGGAAGTAATCGTACTTTGATTACTTTGTAATTTCATCTAAGAAAGTGAAGTGAGTGATGGGCTAGGAGTGGATCCGAGCAGCACTGCTTTCGCTTTTCCTACTGTGAGTCATGTGATTTTCTCCTGGTGCGCGCTAGCAACAGAAATGAACGGGAAACAAAAGAAAGCCCATCATCATGGGTCTTGCCAAAAGGCACCGGCACCAGCACCAGCACCAGCAACTGCACCGGCATATATCCTTACTTCCAGTGTTGCCAACGGGGGATTAGCACGCAATCTCCTCGTTTCTAATGAGTTTCAGTATCTTATTAGAAGTGGAGTAGTGCTAGTGCGAGGCTCCTTCAGGAGCAGAAAAAGTACCTTCAATTCACAAAGAAATCTATTATTGACATTGAACTTGGCTAACTCAGAGGGTCAGAGGACTAGAAAATCATTAGAATTAACAGTTTGGTTCGTGTGTCTGAGACTAACTCCAAACACGTTCTACTTTAAGGTGATTTTAGAAGAGAATGGACGTCTAAGAACTGTGTGGACGATTTGTTTTATTTTTATTTCATAAGTTTTAGTTATAATAGAAAGCCTCCCCGAAAATGAACTGAATCATTTTTGAACGGAAGATGTTCAACGGTCAGAAGACCTGGCCCACGACGTGTTTTACCTTCAGATAGATTACTCTCAGTAAGTTGTACCTTTCTTTTCATTTGTATCATTCTTTTATGTAGGTTGATACGAGAGTGTCTTTGTTTTGAGGCTTCTTGTACTGTGACGGTGTGAAGTATAACATCTGACATCTAATCTTATCAGTTATCAATGGAAAGGCATATTGTGTATTGTGAACTAATTGACTTTGTCTTCTTTGGGTTATTTAGGATAACTCCCAGGTGCCAGTGACTGGCTTATTTGGAATGGAGGATTCAAACGTGGTGGACACACCACTTAAGTTTGATCCAGATGTGGTGGACTTCGTATTGGAGTTTGGTCCAGCGATATGTATGTCAGTAGAAGAATGTCGGGCTACGCTTTCTTCGGTAGGGACAAACAAGATCACCCCCGCGGCGGTGGCGAGGATAATGAATGGAATGCTAAGAGCAACTGAGACCAACAGTGCAGGAGGTTGGAGCGAAGATGGAAAAGGTGATTCTGAAGAAGGTTCCTGGAATGGGAAAGTATTTGTCCAGGCAGTGCTCGACCTTGTTCCTAGTTTCGTATGGAAAGAAGTCTTTCACCAGCTTGATTTCCCAGGCTTCACACTCAAAACATCCTCATCTTTTCGCTCTCTCATCGAAGCTCTGAGATATGGACTTACGCTTCAGGGTCAGACACGTCCAGACCAGTTCCCTGTGGAAGCCTTTTATCGTGTATGGAACAATTCCGATGCACAGATGAGCCTCGTGAGGCATGCTCTAAATCCAGGAAACTACGACATCTTTTGTTTCGCGGATCTTCCCTACCATTCTGCCTCTGTTGATATTTTGAAGAGTACAGGAGATAAAGGGCAAGAGCTGAAGGAGATCTCAACATGGAAATCCCTGGAATTGGTGGAAGTTCTCTTAAGACTATCTGACGTGGGACACTATCCAACTGTTCTTGAACTCTTCCAGTTTCCTATTACCCACTCCCCCGATATTCTCATCATTGCCCTCATTCAGCTCAGTACGCCAATGAATGTTCTTCGACAGGAGCTCCTGACCACTCTCTTTCCCATTTTCCTTGGGACACATGTGAGTTCCGGTGCCATCCTTCAGTTTGCTTGGCAACATTCCGGGACTAATGCAATTCGGCCCATTCTAACTCTTGCAATGGCAGAGTGGTACCTACGCAGTGATTTCGATCAGTCAAGACTCAGTAGAATACTGGACATAGCACAAGACTTAAAAGCCCTCCCTCTTCTTCTTAATGCAAATTCTCATACATTTGTCATTGACTTGGCGTGTCTTGCTTCTCGGAGGGAGTTTCTCAAATTGGACAAGTGGTTAGGAGACAAGATTCGTGAGTTTGGGGAACCATTTATTTCATCCATGGTGAAGGTCTTGACACGGAGAGTTCCCCAACTGGTGGGGAAGGAGGACTCAGGTCAGAATAAAGGTCAGCTATCTCCAGAAGTTGTGGGTACGATTATAAACTGCCTGCATCAAGCTATTGGAAAGAGCACGAGTCAAGAACTAGCAGAGACGATCATGAGTATGGGAAACAACTACTCAGTTTTCTTGTCGAAGCAAAGGACACCACCTGCACCTTCGTCACAGCCGGGTAATTTAGAATTAGTACCGAAAGATAATAATTAAAACGGAATGATAATGAAGGATTTTCTCGCTTAATTAGGATTGGGGCTAGGAAATCTTTTAAGATCTCATCGAAGTATAGAACCAAACTTCAACGTTTCATCCCCTCCTCCTGGACAGCCTTTGTTTCAAAGTGATCCTCTTGCCAACCTGGGCTCAACACTGGCTGGCCTGAATTTGGCAGGCGTCGGCTCCTACGGGCTGAGTGGTCTGAATCCACTAGGCCCAACCCCAGTCTCACCGTCAAGGCTCTTAGGACCTAATTTTACTCAGTCACCTCAGCAGCCACAGAATTCAGCTTTCGCTGGTCTGCAGGGTTCACTTCCTCCGCCGAGCAGAAATACCTCAACTCCACCGATAGGCCCTGGGAACCCACTTTTGGGGATTCTGGGTGGGCGGTTTGGGCAGAGTCAGAGTCAGGGGTCTACCCCATCGTCAGCACTGATCTCAGAGTTTAGAAGAAGCACTCAGGAGAATAATACCAGCAGAGATCCTGCAGTAGCAAATGCTTTTATTGATTTACAAGGAATAGAGATCTCCAAGGAAGCGGAAGACGAGGCTAACGGTTATTTTCATCGTATTTACAGTAAACCTCCTGTAAGTTTTATTTTTAAATTTTTCCATGAGAATTTCTTGGCTTCATTTACAATAATTTATTGTCTCGTAGGACCCTACGATGTCCATTGAAGAAGTCCTTGACCTTCTCAAAAGATTTCAAGACTCTTCGAAACATCGTGAGAAAGAAGTGTTTGCCTGTATGCTGAGAAACCTTTTTGAGGAGTACAAATTTTTCCCTCAGTATCCTGATAAGGAACTTCATACAACGGCCCAACTATTCGGTGGAATCATTGAACACGGCCTCGTCTCTTCCTTCGTCCAACTAGGTGTCGCTCTTCGATTTGTTGTTGACGCTCTCAAGAAGCCGATTGGCTCTAAAATGTACTACTTCGGCATTGCAGCACTGGATAGGTTCAAAGCCAAACTAAAAGACTACCCTCAGTACTGTCAGCACCTCAAATTGATTCCACACTTTTACGAGTTTCCTTCCACGCTGGCAGAGTACGTGGAGTTTGGAGCCAATCAGAGGGAACCTCCTTCTAATCGAGCGCGGCCTGGAGCTGCAAGTCTACCACCAGCACAAGGCTCTATTAATCCAACAACACAGGCCCAAACTTTGCCTTCACCCGCCTCCGCTCCAGGGCAGGGGAAACCAGTAGGTAGTATAACAGCAAGTAGCATGCCGGGGAAACCTGGACCTTCAATTTCTGGAAGACCGTCCATTGCCAATGCCACAAATATCAACACTCTCCTAGTGGCTACAGAGAATGAGGAGAAAGTAATTCCGCCACCAGAATCAATTCAAGACAAGACGGCCTTCATTTTCAATAACCTCAACCAGATGAATTTGGCCGAAAAGTGTAAGGAACTAAAGGATCTTCTGCAGGAGGATCACTGGAATTGGATGAGTCAGTATTTGGTCATGAAAAGGGCAAGCATTGAGCTCAACTTTCATACGTTGTATTCAAATCTTCTCGATGCCCTAAAACAGCGAGAGTTGAATACTGCAGTGGTGCGGGAGACGCATAGGAACATAAGGATTCTTCTAAGGACGGATAAATCTGCAAGCAATTTTTCGGATAGAAGTTTACTCAAGAATTTGGGTCACTGGCTTGGGATGATTACAGTAATGAAGAATAAAACCATCATCATGGATGATTTAGACATCAAGAGTCTGATTGTGGAAGCATACCGGAAAGGGATTCATGATCTTCTCTATGTCGTTCCTTTTGCAGCCAAAATAATGGAGAGCTGTTCCAGGTCATCTGTCTTCAAACCCCCTTGCCCTTGGACAATGGCCATTCTTAATGTCCTTGCCGAGCTCCACAAAGAACCAGATATGAAATTAAATCTCAAGTTTGAAATTGAAGTACTCTGCAAGGCTCTTTCAATTGAAGTTGGGGACCTCAAACCAACATCAATCCTCAAAGATGAATCCAAGTTTAAGATTGCTGTTAGGCAACTTTCCTACACGCAGAGGAATGTAGAACAGGAAAAGGTGAAGGCAATACCACCAAACAGCCTTGCGCTACCGGAGCCGCAGCAGGTGAACAGATATTCCATTTAAAACAGTTCCTTAGTTGATGTGGAAGCTTAAAATTCCGTTTTCAATTAAATTTTCAGTCTAAACTCCTAGACTCTTTCGCAAAGAGGGACTCCTGAGGATTTCTCGGTGGTTCCTACGTCGTCATCAGGGAATTTGGCTGCCCCACTTTCAAACCTTCTTCAGCAGCAACAAGTTGGAGGACCTGCTCTCACTGGTCTCCCAAGTAATTCATTGCAAGGTTAGTTGGCTCAAAATATTTGCTTTAAAGTTTTGTTCCACTGTCACAATCATATTTCAATGCAGTCAAAAATAAACGTTAGCTGAAAGGCGCAACGTTCTCATTCTTCTAAAAGTTTGATCACTTCAAAATCCATCTTTTTACAGGTGGAGTCCAAGATCCAAAATTCTCGTTTATGGAAGTAGACACGTCGAATTTGGGTGCTCTTCTCGCTCATATCAATATCAGCAACCAAATCCCACTTCTCTTGGCTCATCCCAGTTTAAAGCAGTTCGTTAAGCCAGCGATCGAGAAAGGAATCACAGACCTTATTCATCCCGTTGTTGATCGTTCTGTGAAGTATACTGTGAACGCCTGTGAGGCTGTAGTGAAGAAAGATTTTGCAATGGACCCAGAGGAGAATCGAATGAGGGCAGGAGCTCACCAAATGATGAGATATCTCACAGCGGGAATGGCCATGATAACTTCCAGAGATCATATTTTCATTGCCATCAGTAGCAATTTGAAGACTGCTTTCACGAGTGCTACCAGAAGCCCTAACATCAATCAGGCACAGGTGAGCTGACTCTTGCCAATTTCAAAATAAGATTAAGTTAATGTTGCAAAAAAATTTTTTTAATGGTTCTAATTCTTTGATTTTATTTAGGTGAAGGATTTGATAGAACAAGCGGTTAGTGTCCTTGCACAAGACAATATGGAGCTCGCCTGCGTCTTTATCCAAAAGACAGCGGTGGAAAAGGCCCTTGTTGAGATCGACAAGCGGTTAGCGACGGAGTACGAAGTGAGAAAACAGGCGAAGTTGGAAGGACGTAGGTACTGTGACCCAGTCATGCTGTCCTATCAGCTGGACAGATTACCAGAATCCATACGCGTGAAACCGTCAGGAGTAGCCCCACAGCAGCTAGCTGTCTATGAAGATTTTTCCAGAAACATACCAGGCTTTCTTCCCATGTCGGAAAGCGACGGAACATTTGCCAACTCTAAAAATCGAATGGATGGACCCTTGTCCTCAAATCCTGTTGTACTTGCTCCTGTTCCTCCGCCTGGATCAAATGAAGATCTTCCAATGGTTTATGACAAGCTTGTAGGGCAGATGGAGAATTACCTTCAAGACCTTTCTCTTTCTTCTTCACCTCTTTCCAACCAGCTCGTAAGTAAAAATGCACGATAGTATCTTGTTTCTGTTTTTGGATTTTAATTCGGATTTTATATGTTACAGAGCAACGGAATACGCATTCTTGGGGATTTAATTATCGGGGCAAAGAATTCTCGAAGCGTGGTTTCAGCCATCACTCTTCTCCAAAAGGCAGTTGAAGGCTTACTCGAAGGTCTAGCCTCCTTTCCTACAGATCCTGAAATCATCAGATTCAGAGACGCTCATCTTCTTGTTCTCAAGGCACTCCAAGATCCTCGGGCATACGGTGAAGTGTGGGTCAATCGCCAAGTTACAAAGTAAGCCAAGCTCTAATTGGGATGCATCTCGTTAGATCCCACTTATTCCTGCTTTTTATTTGTTTCAGAATTCTGATAGAGACAAGATCCGATTGGAAGTTCAATGTTGAAGCCGTAGACACATTGATCCGTTCAAATTTAGTCAACATGCTGCAATTTGATGCCTACTTAGCCAATGCCCTCGAAAAGGGTAATAACATTGCAGCTATGAATTTCGCTATCCCCCTCGTGCGGATGTACTGCGTCGATGAGAGGTTTTCAGTACCTATAGCTGAGGGGGACTTCTTTCATACGGTAAGTCATTTGCATAGGAACTTCAAGCTATCTTGCCACGCACGATGTCTTGAATTTTAAAAGTTTATTTATTTATTAATTTTTTTTTTGCTACTGAACAGGCGGACATTTTATGTCGATGTGCGACAATGAATCGACAGCATCCAGAAGGGCTTCTTTCACTCGTGGAAGCTCTTAGAGGAAATGGCGCAAGTTCTTCCAAAACTTCTACACAAAGCACTTCTTCTCTAGAGACGCCGATCACTTTCACAGCCGAGCGTACTCCTGCCACAGGGTCAACACAGCTCCATACTGGAATTACTCAGTCTAGGGAATTTGACGATCCTTCAGGTGAGAAAGTAACCTATGTTGTCTTGAATGGACGAGTGTATTAATATCTTATTGTGTGGAATAATAGGATTGGTAGAGAAGTCGGAGTTGCTGCTTCGTGAGTGGATTAGGCTTTTCCTGACGCAAGGGACACCAAGGGATTCTAGCAAGCCGTTTGCTACTTTTATCAATGAGCTAAATCTTTCTGGGATACTTAAATCGGATGATGTGATCACTCGTTTCTTCAGAATTTCAGTTCAGTGTTGTGTTAATCAAGTTTATCAAGCGCTTCAGGTAGGTTCTTGAATAATTTTTTTTTTTTTTTTAATTAATTTTTTGTTTTGTTTTTAGACCGGAGGCTTTGGATTTGTTCGTGGAAAAGTGTATCAAGCGACGGATGCACTGGTTAGGCTTGTATCTCTTCTTATACGTCACATCGGAGATAACGGAAACCCAGCACCAAAAGTAAATCTACTGAATAAGTTCCTAGGGATTGTGGCTGGTCTTCTCATTCAGGATCATGATATGCAGAAGCTGGAGTTCCAGCAGCTGCCATTCCACCGAATGTTCATCATGTTATTCAATGACATGATTGCTGCGGACCCAGTCTTCGAAAGTATTGCAATGCAGGTAAGCCTTAAGCAACAAGTTGAAGCTGGCGGCCAGAGGGATATTTAACATCGTTGCTCAAAATCTTCATTTATTTTTTTTTAGACACTGATCGGATTTAGTAACACCATGCACATTCTGAACCCAGTAAAAGTACCAGGTTTTGCCTACGCCTGGCTGGAAATTGTTGGAAATCGAATGTTTATCGCAAGGATGTTGGCGTTGGCAGCGGATCAGAAGTGTTGGGCTATGTACTGCCAACTCCTCCTGGATCTTTTTAAATTTCTCCAGCCCTTTATGAGAAATGCAGACATGCACGGCCCTGTCCAGACGCTCTACAGGGGCAGCCTCAGAATCCTTCTTGTTATCCTCCACGATTTTCCTGACTTTTTGTGTGACTACTCCTACCATTTTCTCGACGCCATTCCTCCAAACTGCATTCAGATGAGGAATCTTGTTCTCTCGGCTTTCCCCAGGAACATGAGACTTCCAGACCCTTTCACAGCTAATCTCAAGTTTGAGATGTTGGCTGATACTGCTGTGGCACCAAGAATTCTTTCCAATGTCGGAGCCATGATAACGCCGCCCTCATTTAGGAAAGATATTGACTCTTATTTGAAAACACGAGCACCTGTGACATTTCTTTCGGAACTTCGAACTAACCTCCAGGTAAGAGTTTAGCAGATCATACGTAAATCAAAATCCTAATTTCTCATTCAATTCCTTTAATTTCTTAGGTTGAACAATTTAATGACCAAGGGAATCGTTACAACATACCCCTCATGAATGCCCTTGTTCTCTACGTGGGCTCCCAGCACATCGGGGTCATCAGAGGAAGGGGGCAAATACCGAGCCTCTCCACGGTTGCCCATACTTCTCACATGGACATCTTCCAAAATCTGGCTGTTGATTTGGATACTGAGGGCAGATATCTGTTTCTCAATTCCCTGGCGAATCAACTGAGATTTCCATCATCCCACACTCATTACTTCTCACTCATCATTCTCTATCTCTTCGCCCAGTCAAACACCGAAGTTGTCCAGGTAAACATTGCGCAATGAGTTCTTTTCACTGAAACCGAGAATACTAGCACGGGTAAATTAATTTATTATTATTAATTTTTTTCAGGAGCAAATTACAAGAGTTCTCCTTGAGCGTCTTGTTGTGAATCGACCGCATCCGTGGGGTTTACTTGTGACCTTTATTGAGCTACATTAAAAACCCAACGTATAAGTTTTGGTCTCATGAGTTTGTTCACTGTGCACCGGAAGTTGAGAAACTGTTTGAAAGTGTGGCCCGCTCCTGTATGGTCACAAAGACCCCAGCTATGTCCAGCCCTCCAGCACCGATGACTGGACCCACGAATGGGCCATCATCCTTAAACAACTTCAACACCTCCTCCGAATCATCCACCATTCTCGACCCAGAGTAACCCCTTCTCCCATTATTCTTCTATTAGTCATACCCAAAAAATAATCAAATTTATAAAAAATATAAAATATCTTCTATGTAATAAATAGGTATGCTTTATTTTCTCTGTTTCTGAAATTCATGTTAAATTCATGTTTTATTCAATATTTTTTTCTTAAAAAATCACAAAAAGAAGGCAGGCCATCCTCCTCCTGGGTGGCCTATCCCATGTTCGTCATCTTCCTCCCCTCATCAGAGATGTTTACTCATTCTGATTTCTCTTCGTGTCCGCAGAGCCAGTCTCATCTCTCGAGATGAAGGGGCAACAATGATAGAAAAAAGCAGCTGATCACAACAATAAAATACCCAATTTCTCTCAGCACATTGTTCAGTTGAATTGTTGGGTTGGTGAGCGGAGGTCCTTCTCTTCTCCCAGAACTTATTACAGGTAATTCTAATTAATAAATTACAAGTTATGAAGCCTAATATTTAACATTTCCCTAATGATCTCCAATTATTCGGTAAAAGAATTTCAGCAATAGTGATTAGTCAATGACGCCATTCTCCTTTCCAGTGAGTGATTTCTTCTGCAGCATCCTTTTCATGAGTTCTAATTCCTCCACTTAGTATTAATTGCTTTAAATCTGTTTCTGTTCCAGTATACATCTATTCAGCAGTTTTTTATTTCTCTCAGACAGGAATGATAGTCAGAACCTGGAAGACTCAATTCTGGGGAATCTAGAATCGAGGATTACGCAACTGGCGTCCCATCGCTTCTTAGCAGAATGAGTTCAACTGGATGTCCGCAAAGGGTTCCTTCTGGTCAGTTGTCCAGGTTCGCGGATTATTTTATCATATTTGGATT
>JABASM010000193.1:0-29772 GCA_019776545.1 Brachystomella parvula
TTTATTTTCACTGCTTAAGCTGGTAAGCTTAAGCTCAACGTTAAAAATTTTTTCGCAGTTGGGTGTGTCAGGGTATTTATTTCTGAGTAGGAATCTCAGGAGGGCCATGTCAAGGTGCCTGTGTCAGGAGGGCATGTCAAGGTGGCTGACCCGAGACATGTCAACCTCACCAAACAAACGTAATAGAAACCTCTCCAGAGCTGTTTATTTTGAAACCGATTATAATTCAAACGCTGCGCTACTGCGGTTGCGCAGAGCGACCGATTATAATCAATCAGACGGTTTTTGGATAGTAATCCGAATATCTGAATTATTCATTCTTGTTGATTTTTAGTACATTACACTTTCCCAAAAAGATCAGAATTATTATTTTTGTACATTCTGAATTAAGATTTCAATAATAAATCTGACAAAAATTATTATCAACGGTTTGGCGCATGGCAAACAAGATTCTCTTTGGGAAACCAGATTTTTACAACCTGTGTTTTAGGGGGATTGTATTTTTCCCGTGGGGATTGTTTTTTTCCTGGGAAGAATTCAATGTACACTGAGATTTTCCTAGGAAAAAATCAATGTAGTAGTACATTGGTTTTTTCCTGCAGGAAAGATTCAATGTATATACATTGAATTCTCCCTACATTGAAAAATTCTCGTTACACCGGCCTGTCTAGTCCGTCATTCCACACTTGCAATCCCTCATTTTGTTAAATATTTGAGTTTCTAACCGTTTCAGGGCTTGCACTTCTTGAGGCTGTCAGTAGGGGTTTTTAGACGCGCAGAGCTTTTTTACGATTTGGCTCAAGAGGCCATAGGGTTTTATGTTTAAATGCATTCACTTTAACAAAAAACCCTATGGCCTCTAGAGCCAAATCGTAAAAACGCTCTGCATCTAAAAACCCTTAGTGCCGCTTTGGAAAATGGATGGATTTGGATTCAGGGCGAAATCCCCCACGTACTAAAACCACCACGCACGCACGACTGGAACCTGTTCAATGTTCAATGGCGTTAGCTGGCTACGCAAACTCAAGACTTTTGCGAATAATTCATTTGATTGCCTTACGATTTGTTCCTACATTTTTAGCATAGTTAGAGATTTCATGTTAGCAGATTTAGATCGATGAATTCTGCATTTAATAATTAATATCCCGAAGTTCTGGGCATTTTGTTGGTTTTTTTGCATTATTTTTTACCTGAAGGTCAGATTCGATAATGAAGCGGAGGTGATTAGATTACGGCGTGAGCAGACTGGGCAAAGACAGAGGTGCAGTCCTTTTACCCTGCAGCCTTCAGTGCAGCAGTTATCAATTTTTTTTTCAAACTCAACCATATCCAAATGGGAATTAAGTTCAAACTTGAGTTTGAAAACCAGGATCGATGCTTCTTACCAGGTCAAACAATTTTGGGTCAAGTGCTTGTCGATGTCAAGAAGCAAAAAGAAATCAATGGTAAGTCAAGTCGTCATTTTCTTGCTTTTTTTCATATTTTATTTAAACTGGATATGCTTGAAAGGAATTTGGGTGACGCTGGAAGGGAAGGCTACCGTATCATGGTCTGAATCTGAATTTTCTACCACACGAAGTGCATCCAGAAAAAAGAAAATCAGGTCACCTATTTTCTACCGTGACATTGAGCCCTATTTCAAAGCTGAGCTCATCCTGGTTGGCCGTTCCGGGGCAGCAGAGAAAAAAGAGAAAAATGTCAGCTTGTCAGCAGGGGTGTCATCCTATCCCTTCGCGTTTACCCTACCGTCCAACATCCCTTCCTCGTATGCTGGAAAGGCTGGACAGGTTTACTACTCTGCAGAAGTCACCGTTCGCCCGGGGAAGTCTAAATCGGATATGAAGCAAAAATTCCCATTCAGTGTCAATGGAATCCTGGATTTGAATTATGAAGGAAGGATGACAGATTCAATGGAAGTACGAAACTACAAGAAAGTCGGCTGCTTTTTTTGTCAAAGTGGTCCGCTGGGATTTCTTCTAAGGTTACCTAAGAAAGGCTATGTTCCTGGCGAGCCTGTCAGCTTTGAAGTGGAGACTTTTAATCAAAGTTCAAGAAAAATCAAGAAAATTTCACTGAGTCTCGATCAAGTAAATTCGCCCTGCTTGATGGGAACTCGCTCGAACCTGAATGTAACGCTTGCTTTTTTTTTGCAGAAGGTTAGCTTCTACGCCAAGGGGAATACGTTCTACGACTGCCGATCAATACGCAATATCACTGGACCTGAAATAAAGCAGGGGGATACCGAGATTTGGAATCGAGACGTTCTTCGAATTCCTCCACTTCCGCCTACGCGTCTGGCTGGTTGCCGTATTATCGACGTTCAGTATTTCCTCAGCGTAAAAAAGCAGTTTCTGAATTCGAGTTAAATGATTTGGGATTCCTTTCAATGGAGTTTTTCTGTAGGTTGTGATGGAGATCAATGGGATATCGGAGAGCGTGCGCGGAGAATTGCCGATTGTCATTGGAACAATTCCGCTTCGATCTGATTTTCCAATTCTATTGCGTCAACCAGCCCATTCTGCATCGCCGAATCCCGAAATTCGAGAGGAATTCAACCCCAGCGCAGCGCTCCCGTCATCCACAACAAAAAGTGAGAGAGGATTCCATGCTGCGTCGGCGCATGAGCCATATTTCCCAGAATATCCAGATTTGCGTAAGAACCAAGCATCATTTACTTTTAATTTCCTTTTCTTGAATTCAAAAACCAAATCATCATTTCCTACATTCAGCTCCCCCGACTTACGAAGAGGCTGTAACCCTGGATTCCAAAAACAAAACTGTGGCCGTTGCTTACAAAAGCGGAGGAAGTCATGGGGCGGAACCGGATCCTTTTTTCGAATTATTTGAAATAGACAGGAATTTTAGACCCCGTTACGTCACGTATAAATTCACTTAATTTTATTCGCTTAGTATTTATAGTGTTACTTCCTTACTGATTTTTACAAACTAAAATTTTACCCCGAATCATTGGTTTCACAATTGCTTATTGGGGTACGCTATGGGAGTACACTAGAATAATTATTTTACGTTGAGCGCTTATGGTTCTAGATGCTAATCGAATTAAAATTGAAGACAAATCGTGCAGTATTTAAAGTCCTACAGAATAAAATGCAAGTGCTCGAAGAGGAAGAAATTACAATAAAAAAATACAGATTAGCATTAATTACAGTTGGCGTTGGGAGTTGCGCAGTGGTATTTGATCCTTTGCTTGGACTTATCATCATTCAGAGTTCAAGTCGTTGAGACTTTCGTGGTGGTGGTCGTTCCGGCTTGGCAGCATTAATAGGAGCTGGGCGTTTTTTTGCTGGAGTCTTCCCCGTTGCAGTCGTAGGATTTGAGGCTTGCTGCTGGTATTTATAAAATCGAGATGTGAGTTTCTATTACACGTCTGAGGTTCTGTGTACAATGAAATTGAAATGCTTACGTTATTTATAGCTCCACGATTGTTGTTGTTGCAGTTGGCTGCAGCAGTGTTATTAGCACGCTCGAATTTCCTTTTCAGCTTCTCTTCACGAAAACTGGCCCAGTCATCTTCAATTAAATCAGAGACTTTTTTTCCACAAACTTTGAAAGTCCGACCATACTCCTTTTCAAAGTTTTTGGCGAGCTGGAGTAGATCTTCCTCTATCTTAGGCAATTGCTTTTGGATGGATGCTAGGGCTTGTTGATCTTTTAACATGGAGGCACCCCTAAACATAAAAGTAAAGTAAAATGTAGGAGACTCTGTTGAATGAGGTGGTACATTGCGGATTTACCTGTTCACGAATCGGGTAGGGTCATCAGCCCGCTTGTCTAACTCCACCATTTGGCTCCACATATTTTGCCGAGTCGTCATCTATGCAATGTAAAGGAAAATGCCTGTTAGTATGCAGGCGATGATTGAAAAGAGAATAAATGGCTGAGGACACTGCAATTACTTTCTTCATAAGAACTGAATTCCGTTTCTGATAAACCATCCAAGAGTTAAGCTCCGCCTTATGAGCCTCCCAGAGATCAACAGAAAAATCCTCCGAATTGAGCTGCTCCATGAAATGAGCCTTTTCCTCGCCAGAAATATGGCACTCTATCCAGATAGCCTCCAGTTTCTCCCGAAGAGCCATGATTGAGCTCGCTATTGCAGCTAGACGATCTGCTTTCTCTTCAGAACGGTCGTTCAATGCTTTGTTCAGGATCTCCAGCTGCAAAACAAAAAACCGGGAACTGACCACTAAAATAGAATTTAAGGAAACAGAATCATAGGAATGAATAGAGGCTTACAGCCTTTAGGACTCCCTCGTGAGCCCCTGAAAATCCGATGCGAACGTCCTTTTTTGCAGTTAATTCTTCGTATTTTGCAGTACATTGTTGCCAAAGGCGTGCCTCCATTTCTTCGTTTGCAGCGAACTGAGCTTGTAAATCCTGAAGCAGTGCCTGGAATATGTAAAAGTATAAAAACAAATCCAGGTAAAAAGATATCTTTCTAATAATTTTCCATGTAGTACCTTGACACTGCTGATAGTATCCCTGTTGAGGCCGATGCTATGAGGAAGCTCTTCCTCCTCGCCTGCCAAGGCCAGTTCTAAATCCGAGACTGGAGTCCTCCCGAGTAGTTTGAAGTAAGGCCGGATCTGGTGTTTTAAGCGAAGAAATTCTTCGCTTCCTTCATCATCGAGCCGTTCAAGCCTGGCTGGGGATGTGCCGCCGGTCGGGAATACATGAGCCCCGGGGCTGAGTTTCATTGCGTCCATTTCCATATCGTAGAAAACGTGTGTCCTAGATCAGTATCAAGAGTTGTAAGGCGTTCGACAATAAATACTAAACCGGCTAAACGGCCAATTATCCCCACTTCAGGATACCCATTTATTTTACCTTACGTAAGAGATTTTGCGTTCTTCCACTTCCAGAAGTATACGAAAATGTAGGTAAGGAGGAAGCGCCCAAGAAGGAGCCTCTTGCAGTGACACAAACTAAAGTATGAGAAGAATCAATCTGTCCGTGTCCTGTCCGTCTCCGCCTGTCGTCTGTTTGTCCTGAATGAATTCAATCAATCAAATCAGCCGTTCAACAAAAGACAAAAGATTCCCTCCCACTCTGTTTTTTCGCGGGAGAAGATTATCAGCTGTTGATAATAAATATTTTTCTCTCTGAAAATTCGCTGCATTTCATTTACTCCGCTGATTAAGATTTTGTCAACAATAAAATAATTATTAGGAAAAAGTCGAAGAGCTGAATTTAAGTTGACAGAAAAACGTCTAGTTCGGTCGAGTTCACTACTTTGGGCCCAAAATTTTTTTTTCAAAGTTCCGGTGAGAAAATCGATTTCCACATTTTTACTTGAAAACACGTTCTGAGTCGTTTTAGACCATATTTCGAAAACAATTTTTTTTTTTTCAAAATTTCCAACTTCAACACACGGATACCCAATGTATGTATATATCCATGTGAGTCTGCAGTGTGACGGATCTAACGTCCCGTATCCACTTAGCATGTTTCCATTAAAAAACAAGAAAATTGTTTTTTCCGAAAAAAGTTTTTTTTTTGAAAATGGTCTAAAACGATTTAGAATGTCATGAAACGTGTTTTGAACCAAAAATGTGAACATCGATTTTTTTACCGGAACATAGAAAAAAAATTTTTGGGCCCAAAGTAGTGAACTCGACCTACTAGTTCCTGACCTCAGTGTTTATCACCTTCCAGAAATCGCTGGATACTTCAGCTCAGTAAAGGTAAAAGGCGATCAGTGCATGATAACCAGAGATCACCATCATCATACTCAAAGTACCTTCTGTTTTCAGATTTTATTCGGGTCCTTTTTATTCAGACCATCGGACAATGGGAAATTGGCAGTTGGAACTCTTCAAGTTGTCGCTATTTGTCACTTTTCCAGTTGCCATGTTTTACATTTACAATCAACCCCAATTGTTTGAGGACTGGGTCATCCGGAAGAAGCGTGAGCTCTATCCACCTGTATCAACTCGGGAAAATGAAGAAATGAAGGCCTTCATCAAATCATACAAGCTTGAGAAGGAAGCAGAACTTCTCCGTGACCTCCAGCAAGAAGACAAGCTAAGTAGGTAGTAGAGCTACTTTACTAAATCTCAATTTTACTATCTGTCTGCTATAGTAGTGAGCGAGGGTATATAATCAGTTTCTTTTACATACGTTGCATGCATTACCCTTCAAACTGTCGACTGCTGAATTTCTTCACTAGTCTCTGAACAATAACGTTAAAGTTATTAAATAAGTAGGAATCGGATTCTAATTTGTGACATAATTTAGTTTCTGTGAAGAGTGGGCTTCTTGATTCGGAGGAGAAGGAGCTGTAGCATCGATCGCAATGGACGGCCCGATCCGATCCTCAAAGAATGAAGAAAGTGATGGAGGGCTTCCAGTGCTCCTTAGAGTCGCTGCGCTCGTACTCGTTGAAGGTTTTTGATTGTGGGTAGGTAGGAGAATTTTGATTGGTACTTGACCACCGGTACTCTGACTCATGGCCACGGGAGGATAAGAAGTCCGTAGTATGGAATTATTGTTACTGTTGAAGCCTGAAGCGTTCATTGGTAGTGATCCTTGGAGATGACGGCTGATATGAGTCTTCATTTTATCCTGCCTACTGAACTCCCTGATTTTTAAAAGAAATTGAATTAGTTTATTGATAGGAACTAAATATCAGCAAGGATTTTCATATACCTGTCACAAAAAGTGCATTTGTAGGGTTTCTCTCCTGTGTGAGTCCGAACGTGACGCTTGAGATGAGCAGATCTTGCAAATTCATGCTAAAAATTTAAATATCGGTTTTAGGTTACAGAATTTAAAATGCACAAATATTGGAATTCTTACTGGGCAGTACGGGCAAGCAAACTGTTTACTTCCTCCATTATTTCCAACATGAGTTTTAATATGGCGCTGAAGAAGGGCAACAGTTCCAAAAACTTGGCTACACCAGGGACAAATTGGTGGTTTCTCATCTTTTGCTTCTTCAGGCTCGGATTTTAGTGCTAAAGGATTTTTAGCTCCATATCCATTTCCTTCCTCGTTCTCATCCGATTCCTCGTCATCCTCATCATCCTGTTCATAGAGCATCTCCATCCCCAAGTTCTCATTCGTGTAAACAAAGCTCTCAGCCTTGTCATGCTGGAGCTGGACTAATGACTCCCCACCCTCCAGTTTCATCCTTGTAAGGGTAGGAGGGTCTCCTGAGAGAGGCATAGGCGAGGAGGTGGGTGTTATAGTCATACGGAAAAGTTTAGGCATGGGTGGGACGATACTTGGTGACCTTGACCTTGATCGTTTTCTAGATTCTTCGGCCTGCTCGGCTGGTTCCTTCTTTACTTTCTCTGCTTGTCTTTCTTTTGGCAGAGGATGAGCTTTGCTTCCATTTTTGGATTTGGGTGTGAATTGTTGTGTGGTTTCAATGGCACCATTCACAGCTGTCTCCAGTGAGTTGCATCCAAGTTCTTGTGCTGCGTTGAGCAGAGCCCTCAATTGACTCCGTGGTGCCGTTGTTCTTCCAGCGTAGATGTACTGTAGGGCCTGCTCCACCTCGGCAACTTTGCAGTCACGAAGAATTACCATGGGGTGACTACAAGGCGACGTGCTGGGATTCGCAGTGAATAAATCATAGAGGTAACTGCTCATAGAACTCAAAACCAGCTGGAAATAAGAATAATAATAAGAATAAGAAAAAAATAGATTTGTATTAAAAAGTAATGTCCGTATAGTGTACCCACACGATGAGCTTGGAGCTGACCATCAGTACAAGAGAGTGTCACATCCACAAAGTGACTTTTGGCCAGTAGGTCTTGACACGTACTTCTGAGCATAGCCTTTTCAAAGTCATCATCCACTAGGAATGTGAGCAGTTCATCTTGACTTGGGTTTTTCGTACTTTTCGCTGACATGTCTAGGGAGCTCTTCCTGTAAAGAAAAATTTAAAGTAGAAATTAATATGACTCATTAAAGCAGCATTCATCGCTACCCAGCTCAGCACTTCCTGAAATTCCTTGAGAGCAGAACAGATCACACGCATGCGCAAAAGAACGGGAAGCTGTAGAAACGAATCCAAAATACAAAGATTCGCTATAATTGTGCGGTTGCGCAGATTATGTCTTTTTTTGTCCGACTTACAGTAAATGGGTAATTGGTCTTAAATTCTTCTTACCTTTAAAATCCTGAATAAATTGAAGTAGAGGAATTCTCGGACAATGTACTTGTGCTGGATTTTAGGGAGTGACTGGGTTTCCCCCTCTGGACAGTCTGTTTTCCGAATAGAAAAATGGGATGGTAGAGTATAGGAGGTAGAAGTAGGGGAGTTCCTGGCTCCATAAGGGGAATTGATCTTCATTGTTTCCCTGCTCCCCCACACTTCTGAACTGAAGGACAATGATGATGGAAGGAGTAGGAGTGCAGTGGGATCGAGTTCTGTATCCATTTTGGAACTTGGAAGGGGAGAAAAAGGGGAACTCGCCTTGCTCGGTTTCATTACTCGGTTCCTGGCTATGAAGAGACCCCCTCTCATCGCCGATTCCACCAAAGCTATCCCCCCTACTCCTATCCTATAAGAAAATCCCATAGAAAACTAGCCGTTCTCTTCATCCCATGAAAATATTCATCTTCCCATGCCATGATTTGGATTCGCTGGGCTTGGGGGATTTCCCTCAAGCATCCAGCAAAAAATATTTTCATATGCATCCCCCTTATTCTGTACCTTCCATTAGTAAAACCGAGTACTGTACTGATTAATTATAAAAAATGCAACTTTACGGTCAATCCATAGCAATTTCTAGCCGTAAAACCATGATTTCTGTTTCAAATTAATTTTTTTATAAGATTTCTTTTAATTTTTGATCAGGACGTTCATTTAATCCATTTTTAGGAAAAAATTCTGCCGCTAATTTTATTGGAATTATTTTTTGTGGAAGATTTCAACTTTCTCTGATGAATTATAAGATAACTTTTTAAAAATAATGGTAATATCCTATAATGATAATTCTCTGCAAAATTTCCCACGGTAACAAAGATGCTGGTCCGTCTCCTTGATTCCGCTTTAAAATATTGCTCCGAGTTTTCTTCCAGTAGAAATAAATATACTGGAAACGCCCTTAGATCTTAAGCTTACGTGATAATTTAATTAATTTCTAAAAACTTTGAATCGTGAAGGATTACAATGTCGGAAGGTGCCATTGAGAAAAATGAGGATGGCTTGTCTGTTTTATACAAAGCTCCTCATCCCCCGGAAGGAGGAGAAGGTAGAGAAGTTCCTGAGAATAATCCCCAGCCACCGCTGAGTTTGGCTCATTCAGAACTCGATCAGCAACACCAAGGTCACTTCCATGAGAAAGCCGTGACCCATGAGCAGCGTCATATTTTTAATGCTCCGCTCAACCGCCGTGGAAGTCTTTTTGGCCCACGAAGAGACGAGCGTCGGGAGAAGTCACCCCCTCCTCAGATTGATGACCCTGACCGCCATGGCAGTATGTTTGCTCAAAAAGGGTCACTACACGCCCCAAACCTCTCCACCCAGACGATGCATGGCGACGAGAATTCCTTCTCTGGTAAATCAAGTATAGTATATAATATTTTTTCCTTGCAAAAAAAGTCATTTTAAATCTCTGCTTGGTTTTACAGTGAAGGGAAGCGTGGAAACAATGCGATTTCCAACTAAAACAAATGCAGCTGTCCGTGGGTCTGACGCCGCATCCGACCTGAGGCTCTTAACATCAATGCTACCCTCAGCCACCAATTTGAGCTTCGCCCAGAGCAAAATTCCTGGAATGTCTTTTTCTGAGGTTAGTCTGGTCGGACGGGGAACCCTGGATGGGATGAAGATGCAGAGTATTTTCAAAATGGACGACTGGTTCGACATGGATAAAAAAGGAGAGTATTTGGGGAAACGGAAACATTTTCTAAGGGTAGTCAATACCATGGATTATGATGAAAAAACTATGCAGGTGACTAAAAATCAAAAATTACATTGTCTCTTTAAAAAGATTTTCTCGTTTTAAGCTTATTTTTAATCCCAGGTTAGCAACTATCAAACTCTTCGTGAGCTGATTGACTTTTACGCTGAAAACTACAACTCTAACGCCCATAGCTACGTTTGGAAGGATATCTGGGGAAATAAACTCGAGCCTCACAAAAGTTTAGCTGAGGTGAAATTAATATTTTCTAAATCTTTACCTGTATAAACTGACTTGATTATTTTTTCAGAATAAGCTAATGGACCATAGTATCTACATAGATGAATCCGGAGTGGATCACTTCCCCACCATTCTCCTCTATTTCAAGGACGGATTTGAGGATGAGCCGCTCTTGCCATTGGATATAACGAAGCGTGCTCCAGACGGAATCAAGATCCCCTGTCGAAACTACTGAGTAAATTTTCACGGATTCCAAATTGGCTTGGCCATCCTCATTCTAACAGCGAAGGCTGGAAATGAGCAATAGAACCTTATCCCACTTGATTTTTGTAATCGCTGAACCTTAATAAAACTCTCAGGATTTCTGGCTGTTCCTTTTCATTCGACATGCCACATAGTGGTACCCAGTTTGAGCATCTGAAAGACCCTGCAATCTGAAAGGCTTGAAAATTCTTTAATTTAATCCAGGATTGCTTGTGATTTACAATCGGCAAAATAAAAATTCATTTAGCGTCATTTTATAAAATTAGCATCTAAAGTCTTTCATAGCGCTGTTCTGAGTGAAGACTCATCTATTAATTTTGCAATTATGACAAGCACTGATTTTAATGACGGGAAGTTAATTACATTGTTGAAAAACAGCAATGCAACAGCGGAAGATAAAAATAGTTTTGTGAGAGATTGAGATGCGACGGCGGAATGTGGTGGGAGGAAGTGAAAAATTTAATTGCTCAATATTTTTATTTTGACGACTACACCAACAGGTAATTTACATTTAAGCAATTTGAAAAGGTCACATTCTAATCCATTCCCTCTGACCTTGGTATACTATAACCCTGAATACTTTTGACAGATGAGTTCTCGTACTCCAGGAGACGCCCTAAGGAAGTTTAACGCTGAAATCAGCTCATCAGAACTTTTGTGCAAGTATGACCAGGTCCTCGTCCTAGTCAAGGGTCCTATTACCATTGCTAAGGAAAAACTTAAGGTTATTGACTCGTAAGTCATTCCCTATTCGTACTATAGTAGTGCTTACTGTTTACATACCATCTATGGATACTTAGATTTCATTTTATGTTTTGCAGTGTCGGGCTTGTCACGGAATTTTTACCTGGAGTTCCAGCTCATTACAAAGAGGATCTTCGGGAGGTAATTCTCGGCTTGTATACCGAAGAACTGGACAGTGCATTTAGGATACTGTAAGTCTATTTAGAAGTCTATCGTTCAGTTCGTTACGATTATCAATTTCCTCATTCATAGCCAAGACATTGAAGAGACCGTGTTAAAATTGTCCACTATCTCTGAAACCTTGAGTCAACGCTTACTGGAAGGGCTTCGATCCGGAGACCCTCTAATCTTGGATAATCGTGATCTGCTTTCCTGTCACGAGGACTGTCGACAAATTCTGATTTATTTCAAGCTCAAGTGAGTATTGGTAATGTGTAAAATTCGATTTAATTATATTCTAATGCTTGTTTCTGTCACAGGTCAAGTATTCTGAAAAATTACCTCAACACGCCCTACGAGTTACAGCCAGCCAAGGTACCTCTCTCTGGCCTCACGTCAGTCGAAAACACAGCAGTGAATTTGATCCTCCTACTACAGAACATCGATCTACCTTAGAGAAAACAGTACCATGATTCGTGCCACAGTTTATGTCAATGGAACTAGGAGCAACGGGAAAGTAATTGCACTGAATGATTCGGATCAGCATTTCGGATTTTCGGATTTCCTGCACAAAATTAGGGCTACTTTCAGAAACTGGGACCTCGGCCGTCTGTTTAATGAGCGTGGGGCTGAAATAACCTCGACAGATGTGATACGGTGAGTCTTAATTCGCCTCCAAGGTACCGTAATGTTTAATTTCCTTTTGATTGAATTCCAGTGACGATGAGATTCTATACATTTCTTCCGGTGAAGATTTCATCTTTCCAGCAGCTGTTCCTGCAGCATCAGAAACGACAATCGGCGGTGTGACAAGTCGTGAATGGGTTGCAATCAATGTTGGTGGACAAGTATTTCAGACTTCACGTACAACACTCTTAAACCGAGAGCCCGGGTCGATGCTTGCAAAGATGTTCAGCGAAACTTCTGGAATTGAGCCGAGTGCGGTTGATTCTCACGGTGCTTATCTCATCGACAGAGACCCGCACTACTTTCAGCCCATCCTAAATTACTTGCGAACTGGACATCTAATTTTAGACCCTGGTCTCAATCCTAAAGGTAAAAACTACTCTCATCTTTCCGTCGTGTACAGTAAATTCTAAACAAACTATTTCCCAGGGGTGCTGGAGGAAGTACAATTTTTTGGGATTCAGAGCTGTGTTCCAATGTTAGAGGATCTGCTATGTAAAGATGAACTCCCCCTTAGTCGACGGGACGTCGTCAATGCCCTTATGTCTACTCCTAACAAATCAGTACTTCGATTTCAAGGTGTCAATTTGAATGATGCTGATTTATCATACCTTGATTTACGAAACATTAATTTCAAGTAAGCGGAAATATGTAGTCTACTAAAATTCGGATTTCTAAAATGTCATTGTGATGACTTTGTTTTCAGATTTGCGAAATTACGGAATGCTAAGCTCTCACACTGTAACCTCTCGCTCTGTAACTTCGAGAGAGCTGACCTCACGAATGCTGAAATGAATGCTGCAACATTGAGTGGCGTCCGAATGGCAAATGCAATAATGGAGGGAGCCAATTGTGCCAATTGTAATTTCCAGGTAATCCTTAAAAATAAAAATAAGCATGAAAAAATGCATGAGGGCCTACTTCATTTCACAGGATCCTACAGGACATAATGCGAACATGGAGGGTGTGAATTTGCGAAATGCAATCCTAGAAGACTCCGATTTGACTGGTGCCAATCTAAGAGTTGCCAATTTAAAGAACGCAAACCTGAAAGCGACTATTCTACGTGGAGCCATTTTAGCTGGTGAGTTCCTGCTCGAAACATGAAAAATGTAATAATGAGAAATCATATTTTCTGTTTCTGAAGGTGCGGATTTAGAGAACTCTGATCTCACCGGAAGCGATTTACATGAAGCTAATCTGCGCGGTGCGAATCTAAAGGACGCCGCCCTGGAGCTAATGATCAATCCACTCCACATGGCACAAGCAATTCGGTAGTCGATAGTGCAAACGCTTTCCTTGAATTCATTACTTCTTCCTTATTCCTTTTCTACAATTCTTGGCCTAATTTTTTTGCATCAATTTTCAAAATAAGAAACTCGCAATTAAATCGGAAATCGTTGACTGCTGGAAATAAATGCTGATTCCAACCTTCGAATTCTGTAGCTCCTTCAGTTTCTGCTGGTTCGGCACAAATGGTATGTTTCATTGATTAATATTATCATTTTTTACTGCATAATTAGGAAAATCTGGAAAATAAGGAGGTGAAAATAAGTGAAAGCAGATGGCAGAGTGGGTGAAAGCGGAAAATGGTCATGTGACGTCATTTTTAGTGGGTGGGGTGCGTGGTGAGAGTGATTTTTCTTAACTGGTTCAGCTGTTTCATTTTTAATTGTTTTTAAACCTGGTTAAATTATTCGGAAAGGTCAAAGAATGTACGGGTGTCTCTTCAACATTGACAACGGGTACTTGGAAGGACTCTGCCGTGGGTTCAAGTCTGGGATTCTTACACAAAATGATTACCTAAATCTGGTCCAATGTGAAACCATTGAAGGTAAGGGAACAAAATTATGGGTTACCCCCTTCTGTGATTACCTGACCAAGGGCTTTGTACGCGAAGGTCGAGGTCAACGTCCTACAGAATGCTATGACCTACTAAGAGTTATGTTCTTCTGCTTGTTTACAGATCTGAGGCTTCATTTGGCTGGAACGGATTATGGTAACTTCCTGGCCAATGAACCAAGCCCGATATCTGTCTCAACTTTAGATGATAAGTTACGTGAGAAGACTGTCACGGAGTTTGTTCACATGAGAAATCAAGCTGTCCAGCCGCTTTCAACATTTCTAGATTTCATTACGTGAGTTTATCAGAAGCATGACCAATATACGGTTACCTTATGGTGACGAGTGACCTGGAATGAGAAGACGGTAATCTTACTTTTGAATGTTGATTTACAGTTACAGCTACATGATTGACAATATCGTACTTCTCATCACTGGCTCACTCCATCAACGCCCACTGCAGGAGCTCCTCCCGAAATGTCACCCACTTGGGTCATTTGAGCAGATGGAGGCTATCCACATTGCAGCCACGCCAGCTGAGCTCTACAACGCTGTTCTCGTAGATACGCCCCTCGGTAAGTTTAATTCCAATTAGGAAGGTCATTCCATTGCAGCAACTGATTAGTATCTCTTTCCAGCTCCTTTCTTTCAAGATTGTATCAGTGAAGCTGATCTGGATGAAATGAACGTAGAACTAATCCGTAACACGCTCTACAAAGCATATTTGGAAGCATTTTACGAGTTCTGTGAGAACCTGGGTGGAGAAACTGCGGAAGTCATGTGTGAGATTTTATCGGTGAGTACTTTCCCCTCTCATGGATAATCATAACATGCTTCTCACTTTCAATCTTTTCATTCTTTCAGTTCGAAGCGGATCGACGGGCTCTGATCATTACCATAAACTCCTTCGACACAGAGTTGACGAAAGAAGACCGTGCTCGACTTTTCCCAAAATGTGGAAAGTTGTATCCAGATGGACTTGCTGCCCTTGCCCGTGCTGATGACTATGAGCAAGTACGTGGGGTTGCAGAGTATTATGCTGAGTACCAGACCCTCTTTGCAAATGCTGGAAATAATCCCGAGGAGAAAACGCTGGAAGATAGATTCTTTGAATACGAGGTAAAGAGAGAGGAATCAATGATTTCCCCTATCGTTTAGTGAAAACTCATTTTTATTTTATGTTTTTATTTTTCTTAGGTTAAACTGAACGTGAATGCTTTCCTTCGTCAATTTCATTTTGGTGTCTTTTACTCATATCTCAAGCTGAAGGAACAGGAGTCACGGAACATTGTGTGGATTGCAGAGTGTGTAGCCCAGCGTCACCGTGCTAAAATAGACAACTACATTCCAATACTCTAAATCCCTGGTCTGGATTTCTTTTATCAGCTACTCCCTGGCAGGGGCAGGTTCTAATTAATGCAATCAGATTCTACTGAGCGAGGCGCGCCCTAAACATTCCATTTTCTTTTTGCTTTTTCAAAGTTAAGCTCTTAAAAAAATTGAGTTCCAGCGTCAGTAGTGTTTCAATGTAAAAGTTGTAGTCAATATTCGTATACAAGTTTATTATAAATGCTCAGGGGAAATCCAATGGGAATATACATGTTTTTAACTATGCCAAGAAGTTTTAAACTTTTTTCTCATTTGGAAACATGAAGTAGCTGAAATTAATCATATTTGTAATTCCCATGCCTGGTGTAGCATAGAAGTGGTTTTTTGTTCCTGTAGTTAAAGCGTTATTAGAATAAAATATTGAAAATTCAGAAAACGGCTTTTCTTCTTCCTTTTCTGGAAAAGAGGATGTTGGTGTGGTTTACCTGTTTTTGCCCGGAACCCGTGGCATTTCTTCGGATGTTCTTTTCCGTCACTTCAAAATTTGTAGCTAAGAAGGAACTGTTTACTGCATAGACTCTTTAGTTGCTTTTTTTCCCTGTCCACTGCAGGTGCCCTGTTCGCCATTGACAGAATCCAAGATGGCTACGTCTCCTGGTGTATCAAAAACGATCCAGCAGCAGTTCATGTACTTATTCGAGCGAGTAGGGGAACCGCTCTACTTTAGTCCTCGTGGAGATGGAAGCATGACGACGTACTACAACGTTCCAACTGACGGCCTCAATACGAAGGTGCAGCATGCTTCCAATGATTACAAGCGAAAAATGGCTGGAGGCGGACAGTCAAGTGTCCAGGTAAAAGCCCCTGCCCGGAAGCCGGATCTTCGATCAATTTCAGCTGCGTGTCCCAAATCAACGCTTTTCTCATATTTTACTCCTTCACATCGGGAGGCGGCTGCAAATCTTAGGAAGATCATTATGGGTAAGGAGTACAGAGGTTTGAAGCGTAAAACTACTGAATGTTTCCTAAAATATTTCAGCCGAACGCTCACTAGAGGATTTCTTGGCTATGGCCTGCGCCTGCCGTGACAGCGAAATGGTGAACTCGAGTCTCTGGGTCTACGCCATGTCATCCGCCTGTCTCCAGCGCCCGGATCTGAAAGGATTCCGAATCCCAGCAATTTGGGAAATCGAGCCAGACCAATTCGTGGGCCCGGACGTCGTGCGGACGGCTCAGCGTCAAGCCGCACTCCCTCAGACAGATCGAGTTAGCTCAAAACCAGGGGAATTCCTAAGCAAGTTTTAAAAAATCCCTCATTCATTTCTCATATATTTTCAGTCAAGGATTATCATCCCACGGAATTTCACTGCGGATGATTCCAACCCAGAAAACCGTGTATCGTACTTCAGAGAGGATATGGGAGTCAATTCTCACCACTGGCACTGGTAGAGGAATCAGGAAATGCAAAAAAAAGGACCTTTTTCAATCTCCTTCATTTTTAGGCATCTCGTTTATCGGACGGATTCGCCAGCAGGTTCACGGGACAGAAAAGGTGAACTTTTCTACTGGATGCACCACGAGTACGTAAACGGAGTCAATGAGGGCTGGCAACTTTTTCTGTCCTTTTTATGCTTATAGTCTCCAAATATTTTGTTTAGCATGCTCGCAAGGTACGAAGCTGAAAGGTTGGCGAATGGACTTGGCCGTACTAAACCCCACGACCTGGAGGACTTGATTCCTGAAGGGTATTTCCCTAAGCTTTACGATACAAATTCTGGTCTTATTTACGGTTCAAGGCAAGAAGGAACGCTCGTCCGGGTAATTTTTTACGCATTACCCGTTAACGACTTGTTTTAAACCACGACTTTATATTCCTTTGTTTCGTATTTCAGGGGGTGGAACGGCTCTCTGCAAACGTGGACCCAACTTCTTTGAAATGGGAAGATTTAAAAAAATGGCGTCAGAGGATTCATGAAGCAATCGACACTGGAATCGTCATGCGCGTAACGTTTCTCCAGCATTCCCTTGCTTCACTGAGCCACTCACATTTTTTCTCTAATAGGCAAACGGACAGACGACACAATTGAATATCGACATTTTGGGAGATTTACTTGAAGGTTAGTCTGAAACTTAGAAAAACTTTCCCCTGTTCATAAAATTTTCCTATTGCAGCCTCTGAGTTAAGTCCGAACAGACAGTTCTACGGAGATTTTCATAACATGGGTCACGTGGCCATTTGTTATGCGCATGATCCGTTCTTTCGGCACAGGGTATAACTCTCTTAGGCTTAAGTAATTTATTTTTATTTTCATTAACTCCATTATCCGAAAATTCCAGGAGCAAATGGGAGTAATGGGAAACAGCACAACGGTCAGTCGAAAAATCAGAAATTTTAGAAATTTAATTTTTAATTTTGATACTATATATTTACAGGCGATGCGAGACCCTATATTTTACAGATGGCACAAATACATCGATGACATATTTGACAGGCACAAGGCAACCCTCACCCCATACACAGCCAATGAGGTAAAGGGATGAAGTTTAAATGCCCAACTCAAATTATTTCTAAATCCCAATGGAGTATAGTTAACATGGTCCGGAATTCGAGTCACGGATTTATCAGTTCAAACGGAAGGTGGTCGGGAAAAGAATATTTTGGTGACCAACTGGATGGAGAGTGACGTGGATTTGGCCCGTGGCATTGACTTTGGTCGAACGGATGAGAACCGGATGGGTCCAATCTGGGCTTCCATTACTCACTTGAACCATGAAAGCTTTTCTTACAGGATTGTTGTGAGTACCAAATAAAAATCCATTACCAGGAAGCAAAATTAAGTTTTATTCCATTTTAAATCCAGATTCAGAATACCGGGCGGGAAGCCTTAAACGGAACAGTACGAATCTTCATGGCGCCGCGCCTAAGTGAGAACCGGAGTCGCTTTGATTTAACACAACAGCGCTTACTTTATTTTGCATTGGACAAATTCACAACAGTGTGTAAGTAAAAATAAAATTTTATAAAATGAATCTTAGAAAACATGTTAACGTTTGTTTGGCGGTTTTCAGTACGACCTGGGGAGAACGTCGTTGTACGTCAATCATCCGAATCAACGGTGACGGTTCCATGGGAGCAAAGCTTCAGGGACTTGGAGCGGGGTATGACGGATCCAACAGCGATTCAGTCCATTTGTGGTTGTGGGTGGCCCCAGCATCTCCTGCTTCCTCGTGGTACGACCGACGGGATGCTTTTTGATCTTTACGCCATTGTCTCCGACGGTGCGAAGGACCTCGTGCAACGAAACAATCCAAGTTCCACTGCGGGGACGCGTCAGGGCTGCAAGGATGCTGTCAGTTATTGCGGCGTCCTCGATGAACGTTACCCCGACGCAAAGGCAATGGGATACCCCTTTGATCGCTACCCACGCCTCACAAACAACCGTCCATTGGCCAACATTGACGAATTCGTGAAAGACGTTCCCAACTCAAGGACAACGCAGGTGAGGCCTTTTACTTGGAATTTTCATAAAATTTTATTTGCATTTAAAATAAATTTACTTTGAGCAGGTCCGAATAGTCCATCGAGATATTACGTTGATTCGAAGCGGCGGTGCCCCACGAGACATGGGAACTGTCAGAGTGCCAGGCCCTCCAGCAAGCCCAAGTGGGAGTCCAAGTGGGAGCCGAGGCGGAAGCCCAAGTGGATCAAGGCCGTCATCCCCCATTACCCAACCGCCCAAAAGTCCAACGCAGGGCAGAAGAGAGCCTATTGGTAACCGACCAGTCTCACCAACAGGCAGGCCTGGAAGTTATCCATCTTGGAATGAGCCTCATAATCATGGAAGAGACCGTTATGACGATCGGGGTAATCAGGGACACCGCTGGGAGCAACCGTACCGAGGAGGATATGGTCGTCACAGTCACGGAAATCGTGGTTGGCAGGGCTGGTCTGGGGACGAAGATGAGTGAGTTTTTGGCGGATGCGGTTGTCCACGGGAGAAAAAAATTCTTAATCATGTTCCTAGTTTTTGTTCTATGTTAACCTCCTTCCTTCCTGATTTATGTAAATTTCAGAAATAAATTGTTTTTGACAGGTAGATTCGAGAAGTCTCTGCAGATTTTGAGTCCCGCCTTTCAAATCCTGCTGCCAGGGCTCTTAAAGCCAAAAGTCCTGTGCCCCACCAGCAGGATTTGAAAAGCTGGACTCAAAATCTGCATAGACTTCTCGAATCTACGTAGTTCTAACTCTAAAAATTACTATATTCCTGAAATGCTCATGCATTAAAATAAGCCGTGATAAATAAAAATCCGGACAAGTTGAAAACGGCTTTCCTGAAGTGTAACTTGAATCCTATGCCTCTGGGATCACTTCCATTGTGTTCTACGTCCAATTTTACATAATCCACCACCGTAAAAAATTTGTTTGGTTTTGGTTAGGAACAACCACGCGAACGAATCTTGCCGGAACTAAAAGAGCTTTGGACAAACCCTTTTTTCGACTTCTCGATCCAAAAAGCATTTCCAGCCACCTTCCTACGGATTTTAACATCTGTAAATTCTGACAAAGCGTTTATCTTCACTTAGAGTAAAGCAGGTCTTTACCACCTTTTGAATTTTCCGAGATTCTCTCTGTCTGGTAAAAGACGGGAGATTTTTCGGCTTCAGAAAAGCTTAGATCCTGGTCACCCACTGCCACTTTATACTCTTCTCAAAGATGATAGCTTGGTTTTCTGTGCGCGAAAGTTCTTCTTGGCATTCTTTCCGAACGTTTTGGTTATGGCTGGCCTGTTGGGATTTGATTTTCCCCGTAGAAGCACATCATTTTTCTCATAAGCGCTTTCACAAGCCACATGCCCCTCTTCCTGTGGTTGTATAGGTAACCCCGATTTCCAATTTCGCCTATCGATCGGAAGGCCATTGCTGCATGGATAGAACCAGTTTTTATTGCTAAAAGCTGCTTTCCCACATTCGTCAAAACAGGTTGTCCAAAGACCTTTTAGGGCTGGCAAGATTCAATCCCGTGTGGTTGTTCCCAACCACAAGCAAAATTTTTTTTTTCCGGTGGCGGGTATTTTGTAAAATTGGACGTGGAACACAATGGAAGTGGTCCCAGGGGCGTGGGATCGAATTTACACTTTCAATAAGCCCTTTTTAATTTGTCCGCATTTTTATTTATTAAGGAAGGCGATAACGTTGATATGACTAGAAATATTTGTGGACATATTCTGATTAATTGAAGGGCTACACTACACTTGTTGATTTTTTAAACTAACAAACTTTGGTTGCGAAGGAGCTTTTTTACCCTAAATCCGCTTGTAACGGTAGATTATTTCTATAAATTTTATTTTTAAAGTTATTTTTAAGGAAATATTATAAAATGTGAAAATGAACAAATTAGAATAATGAGAGTTTTCATGATGAAAGAGCTCAAACTTCGAGTTAGAAAAAGGTCATTCAATTCTCCTTTGTTCTGCCTTCTCTCATTTGGGAGCTTTCACAAACTAACGTTATTGAAAAATGGAATTTTTAACACCCATTCACTCCGTTGTCATTTATGCGTTATGCAAACCCAAAACCACCCACCCCACGCAAAAAATTACGTTACATGATGTTTTTTTGAGATTTTTGACAGAGAAGGTCTTTACTTCCGCTCTCATGAGAGACCATTGCTAACCACTTTTAGTTTTAGTTTTAGGAGAGAAAATCTCAAGTAAAACTAAAAGTCAAAACTAAACCATTGCTAATCACTTTCAGTTTTACTTTGAAGGAACTGACCGATTGCTTCAAAGGTTATGGTCAAAAGTGGGGCACTCGCGTCTCTGACCCACTGGGGTGGGGTAACTAAAGGTTGATCAGCTGACGGAACCAGCGCACTCAGACCCGCAGAGAATTTAATTAGAGCAAGCTCATTTTTAGAATGATGAGGCCAAGTTAAGTTTTAACTGTTGGCTTATCTTCTGTCCAGTTCCATGTGGTCAGCTGATTGACCTTTGATGACTTCTAGAGGACACGGGGTAGATCAAAAGGTCAAATTCGGTATGTTTTTGCAATCAGAGGACCGAGATTTTTGATTGGCTTATCGTTTGCCCGGTTCCATGAAGTCAGCTGATTTACCTTTAATGACCCTTGTGGGTCACGGATGCCGTTGCCCCCTTTTGGCCATAATACTTGAAGCCCCTAATAGGTTCAAACGTTTTGGGATCAAAAAACCGGAAGTTAAAAGTTCATTTTTACTTTTAGTTGAAACCGAGTATTTTCCTAAAACACTTTCGTGAAAGTAAAGCTTAAGGAAAACTTTTCTCGCCGTTCGCGAGATTCTTCTCCTCAAACTAAAAGTAAAAGTGGTTAGCAATCGTCTCTATGAACAAAAGGTGGAGCAAGCTACATCCCAAAGTCTTCATTATTAGGGACTTTTCGATTGAAAGAGTTCTTAAATCGGCCAAACAATTTGGCTAAAGAGGCCATAGGGTTTTTTTTGCTGAGAGTCATACATTTTAACGAAAAACTTATGGCCTCTTGAGTCAAATGTTTTTGCCGATTTAAAAAAAGCCTTCAATCAAAAGGTCCCTAATAATGAACTACTGAATTTAATAAAATAATTATACTTTAATTCACTATTAATTACCACTGTTACCTAATAATCCGGATCTTTATTGTTGAACAAAGATGAGAAATCGTTGAAAATCAGAATTCGAGTTTTCTCATAAACCCGAAAAATCGTGTTTTTGGATCTCGAATCTCACAAATTTACTTGATTTATTTTCTCATTTTGGTCCATTTAGGAATCATAACGTTATTTTTTTACCTACAGCCCCCATCTACCCCAGTTATGTGTCGTTATGAAAACTGTAAAGCACTGACCCACCTTTCCTATAATGTTAATTTGTGAAAGCCCACTTTCCCACTCTTTCCACAAAAATCATTTTACGTGTAAGATGACGTCCATATACAGCCTCCTTCGTCCCGGCGTGACCCTTACGCAGTTAGACGGTGCGGTTGCACGAGTCTAGTTAACCTACAACAATTTTGTCCCAGTCAAACCCGTCAAATTCAGAAACGTACAAAAACTTCTGCAGTTCCCAGGGTCAGAAGACATACTTTTCTACGGGTCAATCAGATATTAACTAGTATTTTTGTTGAGAAAAAGAAAAGAGCTGGTAGGTTAGTTTTCAGGCAAGTGAAATTGAAAAACAAGAGTTAGTCTAGGGTGTTTAAAAAATTTGCACGGAATTAAAGGCTGAAAATCTTTTTTCAAAGTAGGCTTCTATAGGGGTTCTACTCAGTTTTTGCTTTAGCTCCTTGGAAACCAGAATTTTTGGAAAAAAACAAATCAACAAAGTGTAGGTCTTGCACTAAGCCCTGACGGTGCCAAGGTTTCCTATGGCAGCGCGAAGGCTGAAAGGCACAATATTATTTTTGAGAAAATGTTTGAAGAGCATTTTTGAATTCAGTCAAGCTGATAAGACGTTGCAAAAATGAAGCTTCGCTTGAGCGTGGGAATGGCTTCCGGGATGGTTGTACTTGTTAAAGTTGAAGACTCTGTGGATTTGTATTGCTTCAAAATGCTGGCACTCTACAACGCCTTTGAAGAAGTCCCACCCACTTCTCCTCTACTTGTAATTCATAAAAATAGGAAATTATTTGGGGACAAGCTGAGCTTAAGCGTAGGACACTTTTCCATTAGCTATTCTCCCAAAAATGTCCATGTTTTTTTCCTAGCAGGTTCATGGGGTGAGGAATGGGGACTATCTGAGTCTTCAAGTCATCACGCCAGCAAAGCTTAGCGCCCCAAACCCGAAGTTAAAATATAGAGGGGATGACACTAGTTTTATACGCGATCAAATTCTGAGCGACCCTGAGAAAATAGAGCTTCTTAAGAAAACCAATCCACCGCTGGCGAAGGCGATTCTTGAACGTGACCACGGTATACATATTCCTCCCGATTATTAGCTTTTCTTTTAAGATTTATGAATTTCATGTTCATTTTCCCAGTTAAATTCTCTGAGCTTTTAGACTACACTCTTAGGGCTCTTGATGAAGCCCGAGATTTTGAGCTCCATAATTTGATTGGAAATTCTTTCCATTTCATTCCAAGTGCGAATGCGAAACTGAAGCATTTCAAACTCAGAGACCTTCCAATGAAAAATAAGAACAAAGCCAATGAGTTGACGCAAGATCAGGAGCCGTCTTTCCAGAATTCTCCTACAAAATCTCAGTCTCTGCTCATTAAAGTCAATGGGACTGGACTTGAAGCGAGGGTTCAACCTCCTGAGCCACGGTAAAGTAAAATCTCTAACTAACTAAGTCCGTGAAAATCTAAACTGTTTTTAAGGCTTTTTGATTTGAAGGATACGAGAGCCATGTGCCCAGGGACTTAATATTGCCAGCCTCATGATCCCATCAGAAGTTAAGGTTGGGTCTCCTAGAAAAAGGGCTGTAGGTTACAAGAAAGTTGAGGCTGGAGCTGGAACTGCTATTCCTCAAGATTCATGGAAAAATCGTTGACCTCCAAGACTGAAGTGAAGATGGAGAAGATGAGTTGAAAAATCTGAGCTGATTCTTAGATTGGATTTTGTAAAATTAAGTACTGCTTTGCTTCAGGCAGCAGTCCCTCTTGCAACACCTTTACAAAAATCCATTGCGCTTTGAAAGCATTAAAAAGAAAAGAGTTCTAACGCTAAAACCTTGGAGCCCCGTACCACCCCACCCTACAGTCCTTCAAGCATTTTCCCAATCGAGTAATTTAATTTATTAAGGCATGAAAAGCATGAGAACAGCTTACTGTCCCTTAGTACCCCCAATACGGTATAACGAAAAAAAGGTTCAGCCAGCCCGCCCTGGCTCGGCTCGCAGCTCGTGAGCTACCCCTTACGAGAGGCATACGGTATCTACTTTCCAGTTTTATTTTCAAAATGGTTTATTAGTTAACGAAATTTTTCGGAAATTGATAGGTAGCCTCTCTAAAATACGGACAAATATTTAGCTGAAAGCAATAGCTGGTGAATACCAAGGGAGACACAAGGAAGCGGGAAGAAGGGTGAATCCAAGCTGGAACGCTGCTGAGTTGACACGAAATGTATACGGAAAACAGTGGGATGTTCATTTATAAATTGATCAGCTCAGCCTAATTTGACGAGGAGGAGGGAGGGAGCCTGTTACTCTTATGCTAAAATCCAAAAGTAGGAATAACCTACCCTAAGGTAAACTCTGTAGTTAATGAACAACTCCAAGTCGCGTCCGCGTCATCCACTTACCCTCCACTCTGAGCAGTAGTAGACGACGCACAGGAACTACGGCTCTTCTGTGGAAGTCTACGTTAGCAGTAGGAACGACAGAACGGAAAATTGACTCAGAGCCTATAAAAGCTAATTCCAATTTACCCATATTTAGTTTTCTCAAATTAAGACGGCGACATTGGCGAAAAAAGAACCTGACCAAGATAATAGTTACTGGGTTGAGCAGAAACAGTTTCACCTTCGGACTCAGAAAAAAAAACTTGATTCTTTTTGCAAAAAAAAATAAATCCCGTTTTCAGAGATTTACGTTACTTGGAGTGGACCTTAGAAGAGAGTTTGGAGAATTCACGAGAAATGCCTCGGAAATCAAATTCTTTTCACCTCAAGGTAAGTGGAAAGCGCTTTTTTTTTTAATTTTCATTTGCGGATCGAGAATTTATTAAGAAAGCGTTCTCTTTCGACTATGGCTGAATTATCTAGATTAGAAAATTGTGGAAAGCGCTCGAGTTTTAATATTCTAAAAAATATTGGGCAAATTATCCTTGGCTTTTCCTGATTTCTATTGATTTCTTTGTTGGGCTGAGCGGAAGTAATCATAATTTTTTTGCTCTCATTTTCCTGTACATTGATAATAACGAAGCAAAGCAGCAAATAAACCAAATGAAATTCACATTCCTTCGCGGTTAAATGGAAAACATGCATAACTGATAATATGTAATGTGAAAATAGAGAAGTTTTTTTTATTGTGTAGGTCATCGATCCATTGTTATCTTTTGAGGGGGTAGGGGATCTGCGTCCCACTCTTGCACAAGATGAATGCATTCTTAGGCACAGGTCCTTCTAGTTCTACTCAGGTTTGTGTACACCTGAAAAAATTAACAACAATAGGAGAAGTGGTTGGGAATTAGGATAGCCAGATTTTGCACACAAACAAATTAAATTTCATCTGCTGGGAACTAGTACCTCGGCCGCAGGTTGGAAGAAGCTAAAAATAGATCCTCAAATTTCCAACCTGCAGAAAATGCTTGTTAATTTAACAATTCTGGCGAAAATGACTCGCTGTTAATAGGAAGGTGAGGGAGTAGTAATTTACTTTCGGAAATCCTTGCAGTTTCTGAGTCACTTACAAAAATTTTCCGTGGAAACCTTCTTGACAAGTGGATTTCATTGAATTCACTTTCATTTCATAACCTTTGAGCTCGAATTCGCATTTGGATTGCAAATACATTTGATTTATAAACTGATTTCCATTTCTTTTAGAGCCTCTTTTATAAATTCAGAAACAAAAATTTGGTGATACTTTTTAATCAAAAATGCTGAAAAATATTTAAAAATACTTCTCTGCAAAATTCTCTGATTAGGCATTTGATATTATTAGTTGTCCGTTTCCTTTAATTGAAATCCCGGCTTTGGAGTTTTGCAAAATTTGTAAAACTGTTGAGCTACAAAACTGGAAAAAGGAAACTTAAGCAGTGAGTGCAACCACCCAGGAAATATAAAAGCGCGGATGCTGTAGCAACTTTTTTTATTCTCGGAATATTTCCTACAGGAATCGAGTAATGGTGCAACGAATCCTGGATTTGTGGACGTCGACTTCAATGGAAAAGTTAAACCGCAGAATGGACACCTCGTCTCAAACGTAAGCAGGGAGGAATTTATGAATGAAAAATCTTAATAATATTAATTCAAACGGAAATACGCCAATCAGGAGTGAGTCATTGGGTCTGAATAATTTACTTATTTTTAGCTTATTAATTCCTCTATTCTTGGAACTAATCAGAATGAAAATTGTAATGTCTAATTTAATGGTGATTGAATATTTTTAGGTTATCGAAGGCCCTGGTGGTGGTGGAGATGAGAAGGTGGGGGAGCAGTGGAAGAACCCCATTGAATTCCTCCTCTCCTGCATTGCGATGAGTGTGGGACTTGGGAACGTGTGGAGATTCCCATTTACAGCCTATGAGAACGGGGGCGGGACGTTTTTAATTCCATATCTCTTTGTTTTGTTCTTCATTGGGAAACCACTCTACTACCTTGAAATGTCACTCGGGCAGTTCTCATCCTATGGTCAAGTTAAAGTATGGAAAATGTCACCTGTCATGAAAGGTATTTTTTCCCAACAAAATAAATTGCTTGGCAAAAGTTTATGCCTTTTTTTAATGGAATTTTTACCCCAGGTATTGGATATGGTGCTATGGTTGGTACCTGGTGTGTGGTGAGTCTTAAATGCTTCATTCAAAATGGCCAAATTAGTTAAGGTTTCCCTTTTACCATGATATTCTCGTGATATATTTCCATTTTGCTTTGTTTTCAACTCGGCATTTTATTTTGCTAATCTGCCGTGTCACTTCCCGTATTTTTGTCTCCGTACTTTTCTGCCAAAGGTTTTTGAGAAAAAGCTTCAGCAAAATGAAGTTCAAGAAAAGTTGACTGTTTTCTCGGCCGTTTCCGCAGATAAACCATTTTCACGAAGACAGTACAGCGTGTCCATAGAAATAGTATACCCGAGAAATGCTGCACCTTTTCAAACTTCCATGTTTCGAAAGAAAAATTGAGTAGTTTCACTTCAAGTAATTTAGCTTTAACCTTAACTGCGTTGCTCGCTACAGTCGTCTTGCGAAAAAAAAAATATGAATACGAGATTTTTGAATTTTGAAAAAGTTGAAAATTTTCTCGGGTATATACTGTTTCTGTGGACACGCTGTATATACTAAAGCTGAATTCAGTTTGTCTAGTCAAACTTTTCAAACTGCGGAATTTCTTTAAAAATAATTTAATACCCCTAGAAAAACAGTTAACAGCCTTCTGGAAAATTTTTTGTAAGGAATGTTGTGTTTAGAGGCTGTTGACACCAGAAATGGCTTAAAGCCAACGAACATGCTCCAAATAAATAGGCTTTAATTAGGAACCTTTCCAAACAGAATTCTGCCCACCCTCCCACCTTATGATTTTGAATTAATTTTTGAAGAAAACCTTAGGATTGTTTAGAAAGCGTTGCGCGCATTCGCAATCAAAATGCGCTATTCACCTCGGTTACCAAATACCCTGCCACACGCTGGCATTGGCAACTCCAGTGCGTTACTTCAGTTTACACATTTTATGTATCCCAAAAATATGTGGGAAATCTTAAAACTGATTATGAACATGGTGAAATTTATTCTGATTTTAATTGATGATTAGCTGAGTTTCTACTGCAGTCTGATGGCTCTGACAGTTTTCTACTTCTTCGCATCATTCAGCTCTCCTCTACCCTGGTCTGTCTGTGACCCTGCTTGGAAGGATGTAACTTGCAATGAAACCTTTATCCCTTCACTCAACGGGAACAAGACACTTCCCGAATTATATTACGAGTGAGTCACATTCTTCAGAACCATTCAAAATTAAGCTTTTAAACAAAGTATACCTTGAGTTCCCTCTTCAAAACAGATTTCATTCATTTTCGGCTATTTTATTTTTACAGGAAGGTAGTCTTCCCTCAATTTGACTCCATTGCTAATGGAATCGGGGATCCGGATCTCTGGCTGACACTCTGCCTATTTGCTTCCTGGCTCATCATATTCCTATCACTGGTCAAAGGAGTTAAGTCGGCAGGAAAGGTTGCGTACTTCACAGCGCTCTTTCCATACGTCGTCCTTATCATTCTTCTAATCCGAGGCTTAACGCTAGAGGGAGCCTCCTCAGGAATCGCCCTCCTCTTTAAGTTTGAACCAGAAAAACTACTCGAACCAGAGGTAAGATTCATCAGAAAAATTCAAAGTCTCCAATTAAAATTCTAATTTCAGTATCCTTTCTCAATTTTTTTTTAAAATTAAATAGGTTTGGTTCGCTGCAATTACTCAGTGCTTTTTTTCGTTGTCAACTGGGTTTGGTCCAATTATCATGTTCTCTTCCTATAATCCCTTCACGCATAATGTACACAGGTAAAAATAAGATTCTGAATATTTGGGTATGCAATCATTAAATTCAGTGCTTAAGAAATTTCAATCTTGATTTCAGGGATGCATTCATCATCAGCATCATGGACACTCTGACGAGTCTCCTAGCTTCCTTTACTATTTTTTCAATCTTAGGGAGTCTTGCGCATGAAAGCAACTTGCCAGTGAGCGAGGTCGTGAAAAGTGGGACTGGCTTAGCATTCATCAGTTATCCAGGTGGGGAAAATTCAGCTCAAATTATTCCAACTCCCATTTTTTTCTGTTCAAATATTCAGTTTCTAATTTTTAACTATTTTCCAGATGCGATAGCAAAATTTAATCAGCCAGTAATTCCACAACTGTTTTCCGTACTCTTCTTCCTTATGCTTTTCACGCTGGGAGTGGGATCCGCATCAGCCCTCACCAGCGGCGTCATCCGGATCATCCATGACCAGTTCCCCAAAGTCAAGAAATTGTATATAACGGCTGCAGTTTGCATTGCAGGATTTTTCTCAGGAATTATCTATGTTACGCCGGTATGAATCACATCTTTTCTTTCCAGCAAAAAAAAATCCATCGAGAAAAAAAAATTTAAAAACGGTATTTTTTTCAGGGTGGCCATTTTATGTTAACGCTGGTTGACCACTTCGGGGCTTCGTTTGTGATTTACGTGATGGTGATAGCTGAGACGATTACAGTCTGTTGGATTTATGGAGTGAGCAACATATCACGGGATATCGAATTCATGCTCAAGCGACCCGTCTCTCTCTACTGGAAAATTTGCTGGGCCTTTGTAATTCCTGTTGGGCTTTCAGTAATCCTGGTTTACACATTTGTGAACTTGAAGCCTCTAGAACATAACAATGAAGAATTTCCATACATCGCGTTAGGTATTTTTTGGATGAGAGGAATTTTAAGTTTGGCTGATTGGGTTTTTCATTTGTGTAGTTGCTGGTTGGACGCTACTTGCTGGAATGGTCTCACTCCTTCCAATCTGTGCAATCCACACGATTTGTACTAGGAAAGCGGACAACCTATGTGACGTAAGGGATATTTTTTTGGGATGAGAAGGAATTCTCTCAAATAGGGTCATCACGGGAAAGTGCGACCACGGGGGAAGTGCGACAGCGGCGGTTTTCAGCCGGAAATCGTTTGTTTATGACCGTGATTTTTTTTGTCGTGTTCTACGTTCCTTGAAGAACATGTGGCAATACGTTTAATTGAGCAATTACACGTAATTCATTGTGTTTAACTCATTTGTTTAAGACTCCTGAAAATAATCTTTGACAAAGATTCGACCCTAACGTGCAACAATTAGCATTGTTGCGAATTACGGGCCGCGGAAATTTTTTTAACTCTTTACTCGGGTTAAGGTGGTTCTAGCCTTTGAATTTACAACGCTGCTTGATCAAAATATCTACCCGTTAATTAGTGTTCCATAGGTCGCACTTTCCCAGTGTTTTTAGAGGCCCTTGGGAA